>CAIGRN010126129.1:0-14277 GCA_903798345.1 Fraxinus anomala | reverse complement strand
TATGCATTCGAAAGAATGAAAATAAATTTTACAAGGTATAAATCATCGTAGGGTCCGAAGGGGATAGAAATATACCGTTATGCTTTACGTGAATCTCTAAGTTTTTACAAAACGTCATGCATTCTTGTATATTGCATTTGTCATAGAAATATAGTCAAATGGTATGCTATAATATGTTCAATTCTATTCGAAAGAGGTTGTTGGATAAGTTAGAAACATTGATTCTTCAACCAATTCATCGTGTTATCGAATTGTGAAATAAGGATTAAAAGTGAACTTTGCTTGGTAATTCGGGATCCTAGTGCTTTTTTTCATATATTAATTATATTAATCTTTTGCATTGAAAAGTTATTTTTGCATTTAGTTCGTAATTTTAGTTTAAATTGCATGTTAGTCTTAGTTTAATCATAGAATCTGAAAATCATCTCAAATTTGATAGATTCGGTTAAGGTCACGATAATAAAAATCAAGTTAAATCAATTCTCGAGGGAACGACACTAGAAATTTTAGGATTTTCACTATATTATTTGTCAACGAACCGTGCACTTGCGGTGATTTAAATTCGAAACATATTTTTCGTGAACAATTACTATATAAAATTATATCAAATGGATCTTGATTATTGTGATTTGCAGAAGCACGTAGATATATACTTCATGCTTAACCCTCAAAGATGAATTATTATAAATATTTTTTTTAACTTATATAAAATTAAGTCCAAAATAACGTCACGCTTATCTGCCAAACATTCCTATAGCTCAGCTTATAACTCTATAAAAGGGTAAGTAGAATCGTTATTCATATCCATGCATAAATATATATAAACTTATAGAGAGAGAGAGAGAGAGAGGATGGGTGCAGATCAATTCTTAGCCATGAATGGAGGAGATGGATATCAAAGCTATGCAAAGAACTCAGCTTTCCAAGTATGTCACATTTTTAACTTTTAAGGTTAACGGGGAACTTGAAATGGCTTTACATTCTCTTAATATATAAACCAGTGATTGAACTGAACCCGTTTTTGTTTTAACATTTATTTGTTTGTATGTTTTATTAGATTGCTTAATGCACCGAACATAATTTTACTTTAAATAATTTGTATTAATCAATTTTGAATATTGAATTATTATGGTATGATATAAATAAAATAAAAATATACTTTCTATAATGTTGTTTTGCATTTTGAGTTGCACATTTTTTTTCATGAGACATATTTGATGTACGTCGCGCTTTTCATATTTGTCTGCCTGAATGTCCAATATATGACATTTTCTTTTAACCGTTTTAGCTTTAAGCTTAGATGGTTCCACAATTTAATACTACATTGATAGTGATCACGATACCATAACTATGAAATTCTTTCTAAAGAGTTTCATAGTATTCGATATAGTTAAAATAATTAATGCTATATCTGGTTTTTATACAGAGGGGAGCAACAGAGGTTGCAAAAGAAATTATCGAAGAAGAAATTAGCAATAAACTTGACATAGAAAAGCTCTCTTCAACTTCCCCAAATATCATCCGCATTGCGGATTTCGGGTGCTCTACAGGACCTAATACCTTCCATGCAATGCAAATTATAGTTGAAACAATGAAGAAAAAAATTGAAAAACAATTATCAGTTTCTCATCAGATGCCCGAGTTTCAGGTTTTCTTTAATGACCGGACCTCCAATGATTTCAATACACTTTTTGCTACACTTCCACAAAACAAACAGTACTATGCAGCTGGAGTTCCTGGTTCATTTTTCGTTCGTCACTTCCCTAAGGCCTCACTTCACTTTGCTTATTCGTCTTGTTCACTCCACTGGCTTTCTGAGGTGCCCAAAGAGGTGGTGGATCCTTCGTCTCCTGCGTGGAATAAAGGGAAAATTTTGTACTACGGAGATAAAAATGAAGTTTTCAATGCTTATGCTGCTCAATTTGCAAAGGATTTGGACTCATTCTTGAAAGCAAGGGCAGAAGAATTGGTTTTTGGAGGGCTCATGGCACTTCTTGTTGGTTCTGAGCCCAATCATACCAAGTACGCCTCTTATATCACTTTTCCGTCACTCGAACTTTTGGGGTCTTGTCTCATGGACTTGGCTAAGGAGGTAAACAATGATATTCCTTTCAACTAGCTAAAAATTACTTTTACAGGTTAAAAATATTGGTAGTCATAGAAATCATTTTGGTCATCAAACCTTTTTGCCGTTTCAAATTAGTTACTGAACTTCTATTTTTGTTTTAGTAAACGTTCATCCACCTACTTTTTTCCAAAAGTAGTCGAATTAGGGGCTTGTATGATAGAAACGACGATATGGTGTAAAAAAGTATGTTATAATACTTTGATTATGGCATCCGAATTAACTCCATATATATGCAAAGCATAACATTCAACGAACAAGCAAATTTGGAAGGATTATTGGTAAATCGAGTGCTTAAGCTGAAAGAAAAATAAACGTTCCATGGCTATTCTAGAACAAAAAATAGTTTAGTGGCCTGTGTTTAAGTCTTTTTTAAATCATAACTATATAAAATGCCCTTTAAAACCCCTTCACTAATTTTTTTACCCAACGATACCAAAAAGGATATACGCAATAGATTTTCTTCTTTAGTAATTAAACAATCATGTCATTAATGTTGATTTTGTTGCAGGGACTATATGATATGGCTAAAGTAGACTCATTCAACTTGCCTACGTATTTTCCATCTCCTAATGAATTGAAAGCCTTAATTGAAAGAAATCAAGATTTCAGTATAGAAAGAATGGAGATACTAAATAGTCCGCCAAAACGTTTCACTACTCCTGATTCCAAATCATTTGCCATGTTCGTAAGAGCATTTATTGAGGGACTTCTACAAATTCATTTTGGAATCGAAATCATGGATGAATTATTCAAGAGATACGAAGAAAAAGTTGAAGAATCTAAACTTCTGTCGAATCCTAATGAGAATTCTATGACAACATTTGTCCTCCTCAAGTGCAAACGGATGACTTGATATTTGATCCCTATCTTCCTAGAGGATATAGATGATGGGATCAGTCTTTTGGTTTTCATTTATTTTCTTTCAAATGCAGACTTGTTAGCTACACCTTCTTCTGTGGTTCAGTCCTATTGTCATAATAAAAAAATATAATAAAATATATTGTGCTTTGTTGAAAGATGTAATAAATTATAAATGCTTGTTTGTTGAAAAATGTAATAAATGCTTTAAAAATAAAACCCCCCTTTACAAAAACATTGAGTAACCTATCAAGAGTTGAGTTAATCTTTTGAACAAGGTTGACCTAGATGCTTAAAACCAAGTCTCAATAGTGTATTAAAGCTTATAATGCTCAAGCAAACAATTCGATCACACTAGAAGCTAAATTGAACAATCAAATTCTAATATTAGTGTTCTTGAATGAGCCATCATATTGAGGGTGGATGTTAATAATAAAATCCCACCTACTAACATGCAAGGACTTGAGTAAAATCCCACATCGATCTTTTATGATAGAGCAACATTATTCTCAATGGATTCAGTAACTGGAACCCCTTAAAATTGATGATGCCATTGCAACTAAAACTAGATCCAATTTCGCTTGCATATGTCTTGAGATGGATGTTATTGTCACTATATTGGAGCGAATTAGAGTAGGGAATGATAAATTTGTGAATTGGCGAAATGTAGTGTACAAAGATAATACCAATTATTGTAGAATTTGTCTTCATTTGGTATATGACTCATGGAGAAGGAAATGGGACGAAGGAAAATGTAAAAGTTATAACCCATCTAAATATGCAAAGGGGAAAATAAAAATGCAATTAAACGAAAATAAAAAAATACAACCTCAAAATTGAAGTCAATTACATTATAATAATTTCAAAATATGGGTTTCCCATTTGTTTGCAAACTTTATGTTTTATAAACAGGTTAGATGTATAGCTCATAATGAAACTATGGTTTAGCCAAATATGACCTTTTTACACCTTAGTTATATAGGGTTATATCCTATGTAATGTGTTAATTTAAGTATGTAGGTTAGAAAGATCTAAACCCTAATTAGGGTTGGAGTCATTTATGGGAGGGTTCAATAAGTTTTCTATACATAATAAGAGGCTAGGTCCCCTCTCCTCTCCATGTGTTTTTATTGGTTTGCCTCATTGATGGTTAATACTTTTGTGAAAAGCAAGGAGAGGAAGATTTAGCTACTTATATTTGCATTCAAGAGGTCTTCAACAAGTATATCTCTTAAACTATGAATTTAAAATTGTGATTCTTGTTTCTTGGCAAGATTATTATTAAATATAACAATTGGTATCAGAGTTATATGCTAAGATCGGAATCCTTCATAAAATTGGCATTTTTTTTTAATTCCTACTTTTGAATTATAAAATAGTTAACACCCAATTTTCACCGTCGACTTTCCCGATATACTCCAGTACACATATCAATATCTCTGGAATTTTGCATGTCCTCACAAATATTTGAAGTTAAATATATAGATATGGTTAAACTTCTTGAAGATTGATTTGGTCTAGAAATCTCCTTAGGTGTTGATATTTTGAAAATCGATGTAATCTTGTTAATTAATTTCATGATATGTTTTAAGAGTACCTTAGAGTACGTTGTATTGTTAGCCTAAAGGTAACTTTATAATGTTGCACTTATGCTCTTATCGTAATAAGGTTCATATGATTTTGAGTTTTATTATGGATTATCTAATTAATAGCCCATGTTAATTAAATGAATATGCTATCATCCATTGACTGCATGTATTATGTTTGGATAATATTAAATATGTTATCTTATGTTTTCACAATTTTAAATGTCATATCTATTTCGAGTCAATTGTCTACTATTGAAACATTGACTAGGAATAATTATGTGAGGTGGAAACGCGACATAGAAATAGCACTTGGTCTTTTGGGTTTGGATTTTGCAATGGAGAAACGGCCTTCAAAACTCATGGATAAGAGCACTCCTAAAAATGTGGCTGAGTATGAAAAGTGGGAAAGGGCTAACGGACTTTGTTTGAAGATTATTAAGCGTTCCATATTCGATTAAATTATGGGTAATATTCTAGACAATGAAAATGTCAAAAGTTTTGTGGATGCCATGGGACAAATAAATGTTGAGTCTAATAAAGCTAAAATTGGAAATCTGATTGACAAATTGATGAATATGAGATATGATTATACAAGTGGAGTTAGAGAGCATGTTATGAAGATGATACATATATCATTTAAGTTAAAAGCTTTTAAGATTCTTATCGCAAAGCTTTTTCTGGTCTTTCATGTTCTAAATAGCATTAATAGCTAGTTTAATCAGTTAAAGATTGCTTATAATGCTCAGCATGATAAATTGGATTTGAATTACCTTATTGTTATATGAGCTCAATAGAAGTATAGGATGTGACGTGAGATTGTTGAAACTGTGTAATTAACTTTTCAACCACCACAAAACAAGGGTCTCTTCATAGCTATACATCTAAGTTTCATAAGGACAATAAGTCATACCTCAATTAGCAGAATAAAAATTTTGGAGGTCACACTCCTGGTGGTTCCAAAGGAACTTTGAAGAAAAATGATTAATGCAAATTCTGCAAAAAGAAAGGACATTGACAGAAAGATTGTTTTTAAGCTAAAGCTTGGTTAGAGAAGTAGAAGAGTTCCGCAGGTATCTTCTTGGCCTTAGTTTGTTTTGAGTCTTCTTTTGTAGATGTGCCTTTGAAGTCTTGGTGAATAGACTCAGGAGCTAGTATTCATATTGTGAATTTTTTTGCAGGAGTTCATAAGAAAATGGAGGCCAAATGAAAATAAAGTGAGCTTGTGTGTTGGGAATGGAGTTCAAGTGAAAGTTGAGTTTTAGGAGTAGTGAAGTCTTTGGAGTTTGGTTTCTCTCGTGTTTTAGATAATACCCTTTTTTTTATATTAAAACTTTATGCTTGTAGTTTTTCCTTTAATTTTGGTAATGGAATAGTTGAATTGCTTTATGATTTTTGTTTAGTTGGAAATGGCATTTTATGTGATGGTTTATACAAATTGTCTTTGGCTCAATTTGGAGAAGTCTCTTGTGTTACTAATGTGGCAAAGAAAAGGTCTCTAATCCTTGAATCATCTTATATGTTGTAACATAAGCGGTTAGGACGAATTTCAAGAGAAATGATGGAGAGATTGATAAAAGTTGAGATGCTTCTCTTTCTAGATTTATTTGATTTTGACACTTGGCGTGGATTGTATAAAAGGAAAGCGGACTAAGTCCACAAAAGGTTCTACTAGGGGCGATGGTATTTTGGACTTGATACATACCGATATTAGTAGACCTTTGCCTTCCACCGTATGTGGGACCAAATGTTCATAACTTTCATTGAAGATTTCTCATGCTACGGATATGTTTACCTGATTAATGATAAATCTCATGCTCTTGAAAAATTTAAAAATTTCAAAATGGAAGTAGAGAAACAATGTGAGAAAAGTATCAAAGTTGTAAGATCTGATCGTGATATTGAGTATTACGGGAAATATGACGAGTCTGGTCAAAATATGGGTAATTTTGCAAAGTTTTTACAAGGGTGTGGGTTAGTACCTCAATATACCATGTTAAGGATACCTGAGCAGAATGACATTTCTGAAATACATAATTAGACCCTAAAGGATATGGTCGTGAGCATGATGAGTAGAACAAATTTACCAAAGTATCCATAGGGTAAAGCTTTCAAAACTGCAATGTGCATTTTGAACAGAATCCCGAGTAAATCTGTTTCAAAAATACCTTTTGAATTATGGATAGGATGTAAGCCAAGTTTGGCTTATTTCAGAGTTTAGGGGTATCCAGCTGGTATTAGGATTTATAATCCTCTTGAAAAGAAATTAGACCGAAAATTCACTCCTGGTTATTTTGTTGGGTACCCAAATAGATCAAAAAGATATAAGTTTTATTGTTCCAATCGTGGCACCAAAATTGTTGAGTCAATTACTGCTAAATTTTTGGAAAATAACTTTGGTGATAGTGGGAATTCTACATTGAAGTAACTTTTGGTTGAATCAAGTCAAGTTGATGTTCCAGTTCCCGTTATATGTGAAAGTGTTATTTCTTAATTGTTAATGAAGAACTTGGGCACCAAGAGAAAATTCTAATTCTTCCTCCAATAATGATTGAGTTAGTTTCTTATCTACAAGTCAGAAGATCACAAAGGGAAAGAAAGTTTGCATTTCCCAGTGATCATATTACTTATTTACTGGAGAGTGATTTTAATATTATGCGTTTTGTTGATACTATTACTTTTAATCAAGTATTGTCAAGTTTTGGGTCAAATAAATGGATAAATGCTATGGAAGATGAAATGTTTTCTATGCTATAGAATAGAGTTCGGGAACTTGTTGAACTCCCTCTTGATACTATCGTCATAGATAACAAGTAGATCTTCAAAAGTAAATTGGACTCATAAGGGAATGTTGAACAAAAGAAGGCAAATTTTTTTTTTTTGAAAAGGGGTTCACTTAACGAGAGGGCATTAACTACAATGAAACATTCTGACTGTTTCGTCCAAAGATTCTTTTTGAATTTCATGACACATGTGGCCCACTATAATATGGAGCGCCCACTATAATATGGAGCTTCATTAGATGAATGTTAAGATAACCTTTTTGAATGGAGATCTTTTTATAAAGTTTTAAATGAAACAATCTGAAGATTTTGTTGTAAAGGGAAAAGAAAACTTGATATGTAAATTGAATAAATTAGGGTTAATAATCCAAATGGTCATTGAACTTTGCAAAACGTTTTTCCAATGGATCACTAATTCAGTGATCCCCTGGGAAACCTTTTGCAAAGTTCAATGACCCTTTAGAAATTTTTTGCAAAGTTTAGTGATGAATTGAGTGATTTTTAAAGTTCAGTGATTCCGTGTAAACCTTTTGCAAAGTTCGGTGACCCTGTGAAAACTTTTTACAAAGTTCAATGACCATTTGGATTATTTACCCAACAAACCATTATATAACCTCAAGCAAGCATCTTGAAAAAGTATTGTAGTTTGACGAGGTTGTAACTTCTCTTAATTTTGTTGAAAATATAGTTGATCAGTGCATTTATCTCAAGACCAATGTGAGAAATTTTATTTTTCTTTTCTTGTATATTGATGGCATTTTGCTTGTTAGTAGTGACTTGAGGTTACTTCATGAGGCAAAGAAAATATTATTTGTTAATATTAAGATGAAAGATCTTAGAGAAGCTTCTTATATGCTTGACATTGAAATACATCGTAATAGAAATCTTGGCTTATTGAGACTTTCTCAAAAGGCATATATATGGTGTGTTCTAGAAAGATTTAATATGTAGAATTATGCACTTCGTGATGTGCCTATCATAAAAAGGGATAAATTTATCAAAGCTCAATGTCCAAGAAATGAGTTAGAAAGGGAATCTATGAAAATGATTCCAGACATTAGTGTTGTGGGAAGCTTGATGTATGCCCAAATTTGCACTAGACTCGATATAGCCTACATAGTCAATGTTCTTAGTAGGTTTCAGTCAAATCCAATGCAATAGCACTAGAAAGCAACTAAGAAAGTTATGAGATACTTGAAGAAAATTGAAGGTTACATGCTTACTTTCTAGCATTCAAATCACCTTGAGGTAGTAGGTTGTTTAAATTCTGATTTTGCTGGATGTCAAGATGATTTGAAATTAACTTCGGATTATATTTTCATATTGGATGGTGGTACTATCTCAAGAAGACTCTAGTATCATCTTCTACCATGTAGACTGAATTCGTGGCGTGTTATGGAGCCATGATCCAAGCCGTTTGGCTAAGGAATTTTATTTATTGGCTGAAAGTGGTTGATTCCATCTCGAGACTAATTACTATTTATTGTGATAATAGTGAGCGGTATTCTTTTCAAGGAATAATAAAAGTTCTGATGGGTCAAAGCATGTAGACATCAAGTATTTGGTTGTCAAAGATAGGGTTAAGGAATGACAGATGAAAATATAGCATATCAATATAAAGGCGATGATTGCAGATCTTTTGACTAAGGGTTTCACTCCTAAAATTTTTAAGCGACGCGTTGCTAGTACAGGTATTGTGAAAACCTTTGATATTTTTGATCTGTGGGAGTTAACTATGTAAAAGAACTATGTTTTGACTTGATCCCTTTACGGGATATGTAGGCAACCCATATGTTTTTTGGTACAACCTCTTCAAATAATAAAATATATTCTCCACTATCCATGAACTATTTTTTAGCAATTTGGCATATGTCTTTTATTACGATATTGAGATATAACGGATAAAGTCATAAGATTAGTCTCCTTTAGAGATATATATGGCTTTATTTTGATCTGAAGCATTATGAAGACCGATATGAAGTATGACAGTTTTTTTTATCACATTGGTGTTTAATTCATACTACATGCTACCACATTGGTTGGAGAATTGAAATCCATGTCGATAAGGATGTTAGTATTTGTAACTGTGGAGTGGTCTTATATCATTTAAATAGTCACGTTCGACATTGACATCTTGTTAGACCGGATCGTGTTTTCTAGGATGTTATAATGAGAGCTATATATGTGTGGCCATCTATGCAGTCTAACCCAAAACTCAATTTTTAAAAAATATATATTTATTTTATTATTTAATAGCAATCAAATACTCATCCAAATGGGAGAATAATTTCAAAATATGGACTTCCCATTTGATTGCAAATTTTATGTTTTATAAAATGGGTTAGATATATAACTTATAATGATACTATGGTTTAGTCCAATATATTGAGTGAACACTTGGGCCCTTTTATATTTTAGTTATATAGGATTATATCTTATATAATGTGATAATTTAAATAAGCCAGCTAGAAAGTTCTAAACCATAATTAGGGTTAGAGTCAATTATGGGAGGACTCAATAAATTTTCTATATATAATAAGAGGCTAGGTACCCTCTCCTCTCCATGTGTTTTTATTAACTTGTCCCATTAACGACTAATAATTGTGATGAGCAAAGAGAGGAAGATTTAGTTGTTAATAGTTACATTCAAGATGTTTTCAACGTATATATCTCTTAAACTATGAATTTAGAATTGTGATTCTTGTTTCTTGGCAAGATTATTATTACATATAACAAATTATAGAGAAGAAGAAGAGTCAAGTGGATTTTGATCACATTCCACAAGAAAGTGAAATTTTACAAGAAGGAAATGCATCAACCAGATGCACAATTGCGTTATGAACCTAATATACATAAGAAGGAATTAGAAAATCCACCTTGTAACACTTGAATTTGAGTTTTGCTTTGAGTACAACAATAATATCAAACCAAGTTTTGTTTTCAATATATCTGGGGCAATATATTTCATGTCATAACTCATAATATCAAATAAAGGTTTACACAGTGTAACGTGTTGAGATTTGAGATCAGTTCCTTTATTTACCCACAAAAAATGATTTACATGGAAACTTTCGAATCAGAAAAAATAATCACAGGCTATAGAGGCAGATACTCTCATTATGAAAAAATTATAAAAATCATATAGTATATGTTACGGACCCCAAACCCCTAAGTATTGTAATAATAATAATAATAATAATAATAATAATAATAATAAGGGAAAGAACTTATTTATAAGAACACATGACTTGAGGAACTCTGAAATTCTATTTGATGTCCCATTACAAGTATAAAATCTCGTTATATTTGGAATAGATAAACACAATTCTATTTTAATTAGATATTATCAAGCCAAAATCCCAACAATCTCTATCTTGACAATAAATTGTTTGAGGTCTCTAAATAAGATTCTTCAATATGGCTTCCAAATCGATTAATGTGCCTCTAGCAAAATCGTGTCTCTTCCTTCATCTTGGTCACGTCACTTGGGAAATTTGGATGAACTTTTTCTTTTACAGCTACAATTCTTAAGACTGAGAATTGTCGTACTCCACTATAAAGAGTATACACACTTAGAATCAACACATTCTAAGAACTTTAAATCGGCTCATGTAGAACAATGTGTTGATAATTATGTTGCAACTACTATATTTGGCTTTTTTGGGAGTTCATCTGCCATAGATATAAAGTCCAAGACACACCTTGCATTAAAGTTATACCAGTACAAAATAGGGAACTCGTTGACAATTATACATCCTCTATCGTGACAACTCGTTTACCAAGCACATGTTATAAGGATGAACATATTCTTCTCATAAAATATCGTTGTCTCTTATGGAGAAAAAAGACAAAGTCACCATATCCATTAACTTGCTCAATCAATTAACTGAACACGCTTTACCTTTTCGACAATTTTCTTGAAGTGTCTTACTTTCCACGTCTGCACGGTTAATCTTTTTTCCAAATCCTTGTGCAATGCAAGCTAAAGCAAAACAACATTATCTGCTACTTGTCACAATTCAATATTGAGTCTCTCGTCAAACTTCTTCATATCACCTCACGTATATTTTGTGTGCTCTACCTTTTCAAACAACCTTACGCTCTTGTACCACTTGTGGGGACTTGAAAACATGGCCTTTATTTGCCCAAGGTCTTCAAAGAACTTATTTAGAAGGTAAAAAAATATAAATACATGGAGAAAAATAACAATACAAAGATTTCTTTGAACAACCCACAAAGAGAACAAGAAAAATCAAGCTGCTGGAAATTCGAGTTCTTGGTTAGAGAGAGATGCTCTCAAGTTCTAGTGAGAGAAACACTTGCTGGGCTGCCAAGGATTTCTATGTTTCTTTCTTTGGTTGGTTTAATTCCATTCTTCACGGTGGATATTAATTNAAAATTCATACCAGACCGGGTAACACTACGAAGGATCTCCAAAGTCTCACCACAAGATAATGTATGACTACCTTAAGCTAAAGATGAATAAAATACTAAGGGAAGACTCCATTTATAGGGACACAATATGAAAACCTTTTGAATTCTATTCGATGTGAAATTCATAACAATCACATTAAAAGAAGAAAAATATCCTATATTTGGTATAGACAAACACAATTATATTTTAATTAGGCAATATCAAGTAAAAATACTAACACAACCCTCCTAGTTTGAGTGCACTAGGGACCGAAATTTATTGTAACTCTTGAATATGCACTCAAAATGTGGCTCAAGAGAAATAGTCTTGGCTTCGGATAGAGACCTGATTAAGTGTGGGGGCATTAATTGATAAATATAAGCCTAGATGAGAATGTTTAGATGTGCTTAAATTTACTCTTCTAAAGAGCAAGTTAAGACTTATGTAGTTTTGGTTTTTTTAATGAGAATTAACCCTAAAAATCATGTTGAAAAGTTATGTCTTTGCTAATGAAATTTACTTGTTCAAAAGTAAGACTCGACTTGTTTTTTAGTAAATAACTTTTAAACACAACCAAATTCGATATTTATTTTACACCTTTCATTCTTTATTTAGAATTTGTTCGACCGTAATCTCCCCTCTGTAACAACCTCAAAGCTAATAATTTACATCTCTGAAGCACCATTATATATCCAAGCATTTTCGCCTTGTGCGTGACTATGTTTTTGTCGGGAATTTACTTAATCACGCACAAGAAAAAATAAAATAATTTTCAATTCCCACCAAGGATCTGCATTTTGTTTAGATAAAAACTTTGATAAAAATTATACTTTTGATGAATTCCACAAACTCATTTGTTTTTCTTGAACTCGAATGATGCAATTCAAGTTGTTCAATTGTCCAACCTCCAACGATAATTCACACGGAGAACAAGAATAACGTGATCTCAAAAGAAAAGAACACAATGCAAAAATAATAATTTTTTCCCTTACAGTTTTCAAACCGTAGCAGCCTATTAATATAAGTACAAACGGGCTTAGCCAGTCTCTTAAACTTACCCCATCCAATATTTAATTAATCAAATTAATTAAATCTGGTCCATGAATTAATTAATCCAATTAATTCAATCGGCGTGTTAATAAGAAACTCAATTAATTAATTATTCAACACTTGTTAATTAATTAATTAGTAAATCTCATTCTTCTGATTTTCTTTTGTGTGTGATACATTAAGTTCCTAATCACGATACTTAATGACGTGAATTATTATTTTAATCTAATCTAAATTGATAAATTAAAATACCAGTTTTAATTTATCATCAATTTACATCCATCGTCCCAAATTGACATCTAACAATGTGTCGGGTAATATATATGACGAAAAGGTCACGTGGTATGATAAAACTAAACTTGTTCGTTTATCGTGAAACTATAAACATTTCTTCATTATGATCCGATCAATTATGAAATATGGATATGTGTCAATCCCAATTATCGATCATATCTTTTATCCCACTGTTAAGTCAGTGTAAGTCGAAAACTCATTTTCGATTTATGAGTTCACATTGACCAAGGATTTCATTATCAACTTAACTGGATAAAATATAGATCATAATCTCTTAATATTTAAGAGTGACGAATCATCTATTGATCATTTACAACCTTCATGTGATTCTTGACATACTCGAACGATGCTATATTAGTGACCATTGGCAGAGCAACATCCAATATCACCAAAGTATGACTGTCCTCATATAAGGCACTATGATGACCTCAAGTCAAGAAAATTCACATGTTCATTCAAATGTCATCATACTTTAATTTGTGAGATCGGCTACTTACTTCACAAGTAAGAAATACCACACGTAATGGTCTATCCGGAATAATGATATCTGTATCTCATTATTACATACGACCACGGATGATTTAAAATTTAATCATATGTAATTTGTATCTCACAATCATAACTCTTTGTGATTAACAAATCACTAAGATTTGAATCTACATATTCTATTATTTAATTTATTAGAATATAAATTCAATTAAATAATAGATATTGTCATTAATATGCATCGATTATATATATATTTAAAGTGTTTAAGTCCCAAGTTGATTGGATTTAGAGCATAACACTTACAGATAACTTTATTTAATTAAATAATAGATATTACCGTAAATACACATTGATAATATATATTAAAAGTGTTTATATTCCAAAGTTGATTACATTTAGGGCATAACACTTACAGTTTTTACATGGTACCTATGTTTTACATAAAATCTCTAGCCAATTTTCTGTTGGAAATTGGTCAAGTTTGACTAATAATTCGAGTGGGACCCGGTATCCATTTTGTGTAGGTCAATGGTCAAACGCGTTTTACTCCACGAGCAGATATTCGTGATATATTTAATTTCACAAAATCTTTTTCGGATGAATGAGAACTTAATGCTAGATGTTGGTAACTTGAAAGTAAAAATCATGGAATTTAAAAATCAAGTGTGAAAATTT
>CAIGRN010126122.1:0-10180 GCA_903798345.1 Fraxinus anomala | reverse complement strand
AGCTCGAAGTATTTTTACTCGAGCCAAGCCCAAGTAAAAAGTTTCGGCTCTGCTCGACTCGACTCGACTCGTTGACACCCCTACTCAGAAGTATTCAGTTTCCATATGATTACAAAAATATTCAATTTGCATATGATTACATAATATAGCAATATATACTTGTAACGTTAATGAACAATAATTTTCTGCGTAGCAAGAAGTCGAAGCAAGTAAACGGAGGCGACTATTCAATAGCTGGACTAACAATTTCTTTAACTACTGCATAATCATACAAATGTTTTCTCTTGAAATATAATCAATATAGATATTTTTGAGTAGCATTTGTCATGATATAATTTTACGACTCAAGTTCATTTATTTATCTGAAAACTATGAATCCGGGAAACAGCCCTAGAAGAAAAAGATAGGTTGTGTATGCGTTGTGTCAAAAAACACAAAGCTACTAGGATAAAATTTAAAGTTTAGCAATAGCATGTGGAGGGATGTTCGACCTTCTTGGGAGATCTAAATCTTCCCAGTCCTCGTCATTTATCTTTGAGAAGTAGCGGTCAACCATATCCTCAGTGACTTGCCAGCTTGGCGGGTTCCCACTGGAACAGAAGAAACAGAGGAAGGAAAGTCTCGATAAGAACACAGAAGAGTGTGTGTATTCATAAGACTAAATACAAGAACGAGTAGAATATCCATGCACCTTTGGATTCTTATCCTTGTCCAACAGTGGCTCTGCATCCCTGCATTTGAAGATGACTTCAGACATCTACAGGTGGCTGAGTACATAAGTACAAGTTGAGTTGGTTCACCTCAAAAAGGTCCTTGTCTATTTCTCCGCGCATGACAGTCCAAACCAGTCCATATTCTCGAACAAGGCATTTACCTATGCCTTGGAGCCTCCCCTCTCTAATCTGGATAGCACATGAAAACCAAATTAACATATTTAAACTGTAAAGATCTTTCCGATTCCGAAATTTTTTTGTCCTTAAATTCAACTTGTAGTTCCATCCCACCAGTAAAAATTTCAACTAAGTATTTCCTTTTTGTCTTTTCAGTAAGAATAAATATTCCACCCATACGGTGGTGCTAGGAGTAATGCTATTTAGAACCTGGTGTTAAAACATGAGTCTATATGGCACTTATGTGGCATTAAATGAGAAATACAATTAAATGAGTAACTTAATTTCACCTTTGAGCTTATTAAATAACACTACCTAGATTGATGTTATAACACGAGTGGTGCTAGATAACATTATTTTATAATCAAAATATAAAATTTGACACGGAAATTGAATTCTTTAGAATTCGGACAAAGTACGAAGAATTAAAGCAAGGAACAATACTGATCTAAGAGAAATTTTAAGGCTGGTAGGGGACGCTTTCTTCAATGATTGAAGTGTTGAAGAGATCCATTCATCCTCCTTGTCAGCAGCCTCCCTCTCCTAGAAACATGAAAAAAAAAAAAAAATATATATATATATATATATACGGGCCAATGAACTATTAAAATTCAACCATTTTGCATATAGAGATTTGACATTTCAACTTACAAGGGCTAATATAATCTCTTCAATTGTTCTCTGGGAAAAATATTTATCGATGATGTTCAACCTCTAGATGTAGTCGCAAGAAAATGAAANATGATGTTCAACCTCTAGATGTAGTCGCAAGAAAATGAAACTGGGAAATAGGACATGAAGCCAGATAAACAAAGTTCCAACGAATGAAAAGAAACATCTTGGACAAACAAAAGATGTAAAGAAATTTGACTTTCGCAAGTCAAAAAATTTGAGCGTGCAAGCAACACAGAAAAAAGCTTGAAAAAAAGGTCTATGAGATGAAGCTTCTTCACAATAACGGCACAAAGGTAATGAAATCATACATAGAAAGGTCAAAGAGATGCATATACTCCAAGCGGAGTTGGTTAAAAGACATCACAAACTTAAAAAGGCCTAATTGAGTAGCATAAAATGGAGGGAATTCAGAATCTAGAGCGGAGAGGATCACCAATGATGATTAGATTTACTTTTTAACTCATGCATATATTTTATGTGGTTCTTTAGTCAATAGTCCCCAAAAAATAGATTTTAACATGTTAGACCAAGGGTTATACTTACTGGTGGAAAGCACTCTTTTCATTCAAATTTGGCGCCAGCGAGAATTCACTGATAGTGGCAGAAATAACAGATGGATCACTAGAATCTGCTTTACACAGTGCATCTTCTAATAATGATAATTTCTGCCCATAACAGAATACATATTAAACTCTCCGTAAACACAGCTCAGCATTTGGAGAATAGAAGTGTATGAAGATGTAAGACCAAAATTATGGGCATTGAAGCAGTAGTAGTCCAAAGATGACAATGGTGACGGTGCAGTGCAATTCCCACTATCTGGAGTCAGGTTAGGATAGGGTGGGACAGAATTGCCCTGTGGCACTACATGACCCTGTCAGAGGCAGAATTTCCCTGCCCCATTTATTCATGCCACACCTGCCGGCTGCTTCCTTTCAACAGATGAAATTATCCATCCTCATTGCCACCCCCAACTCCAAAACAGCAATAAAATAACATTGTGCCAGGTCACACATTGGGCAGGTGCAATCGTAACAGTCTATGCATCAGGAAGGTTGCAAGTAGAAATTGAATAATATGAAATCCTAAAAGTAGTTGAGCTCACAATCTTTTTGCTACTTGATTAAATCATTTTTTGAACTCAGCAGAAACAACCATAACCAGTATCTGATTGCTTCAGATAAGTGATAAAGATGCCTTGTATTTTTATTTTTTCAAAAAAAGGATGCTTCGAATGGTTTCATATGTAGCTTATAGTTTTTCATTCAATTATTGCTAAAAAAAAAAAAAAAATGCTTGAAGCTTGAAGCAACCTGGCGTTTATCTTCTGATGTCAGTTTAGTAAGTACTAAAAAACCGTTCTGTGGCTTCGATTGCCCAAAACTTTCCCCCGATCCCTAAAACCAGGCCAACCCCATTTCTCTCACTCATGGCCAAAGTACCACCCAGCTGAGGGCTACTCGCTCTTGCCTGATCCTCTTTCCCTCTCTCTCTCTCTCCTGATTACATATGAACTCCCAATTTATGTACTAGCACGTTTCACTTGGATGATTCAAATACACGTTAGCTTGATTGCACAATGAACTAAAATATAAAACTTCAACGTATTTGAGTGACCATTTTTTTTATATTTTTCGACTGGATACATGTACAGGAAGGGTTAATTTGTATGAATAATGTGTGTTTCTTTGATCTTCCTAAAAGATAATAGATACATACCTTTTCACGTACTTTTTATGTTGTTAAACGAATTCAGTTAAAAGAATGTATTTGTGAGAAACATTTTACGCTCGAATATACATACAATGAAGTTCCTTTCTTTTTTTTTTTTTTTTTTTTTTTGTAATTTGTTGTTTATTTATAAATTACAAAAAAAAAGCTCATTTAAATTACAACTTGTTCAACAAAATGCATTTTTGCGTGGTTGGACAAGAAATATTGCGCTCACGGACTTTTCATGCCATGTCATCATTTCCATAAATTTTGTAGGCCTCTCCTTAACTAGAACAAAAATAAAGTTCAGAGACTAACTTGGAACAAAAATGTGGTGACCGAAGTATACTATCAGTATCAGAATTTCTTAGGATATAATTGGTTTTTTCTATGCAGGTCGAGGCTGCTCTAATTATTAGCCCGTACGTCGACAGTATCATGTTGCATGCTGATTCATTTCATAGTTACTGTGTGGCCTTAGTGGTAGCATCTCAGGCTGCTGTAGAAGCATGGGCGTCAAACAAGGGAATCGAATATTCTGATTTTTCGGACTTGTGCCAGAAAGAAGAAACTGTAAAGGAAGTCTACGCATCGTTACTTAAGGTACTTTTCTTGATTATTAGTTGACTTTCCCTCTTTTGCTTGCACATACAATATCATTGTTGGGTTGGTAGCTAAGATAATTTCGTTGTTTCTGTGAAAAATATTATTACAAGAAAATTTAGCAAGCTCCACTACTCCCCTATCATGTCATAGAAAATGAGAAACAAAGTGCTTGTTTGGTAGTGCTTTTAAGTATTTATAAGTTGCTGGTCCTTTAAAATGTTGATAATAAGTGGGTAGTAAGTTGTGGATTCTACAAAACGTGTGGACAAGAGGTATGTTTAATTAGCTTAAATTGTTATTTAAGCTTTGCTAAACGTGTTCCCTTATTCGTCGAACATTTTTATTTTATTTCACGGGTTGAGTAAATGCTTTATTTCATTTTACGTTCTACAGGCTGCAAAGGGTGCTCGACTGGAGAAGTTTGAGATTCCAGCAAAGATCAAACTGCTTTCAGAAGCTTGGACTCCTGAGTCCGGGTTTGTTACTGCGGCTCTCAAGATCAAGAGAGAGGTCGTTAGGAAAACATTCTCTGATGAACTTGCAAAGCTATATTCGTCATGATAGATGAAAAAATTACCTTTGATGCAGAGTGTGCAGAAATCTTGAATTTTCGATAAGTTATTTTCGTCTTTAATTTCTAGAATGGAGAAATGCATATCTGTACTTGACTCGAATTTTGTTTCTGCAGCTTCTGGTTATTCATTAATACTTGGATTTGTTTGTTTTTGATTCATTAGTTCAAATTTCACTCCCATTCATGAGAATCTAGCGTGCACGTGAGAAAGTGTGTGAACTATCGAAATAAGTTTCTTTAGTAACTTAAGCTCTTGTAAGAGGATGTTCAACAATAATTATACTAGTTGTACATTATTTGTGTACAACTTGGATAAAATTTGAATAGGTGGCAAAATCAAGGTCATTGATTTTTTTAAATGTTGGTGAAATCAATGGTAAAATTGTGTGCCACATAGTAGAATGTAAAGCAGAATATCAACTAAAATGTATGCGTAGCAAAACTGGTTCAACAAACGGATCCTTGTCGAGCATATTTATCATATTTGAATTTGGGTTTGAATGCCTGAAGTCAGGTTCAAAAATTTCATCAAGTTTTTGGAAAATATTTATTTATGAACTGATAAAATATATGTATGATACTTTCAAGGGGAAAAAAAACTATATGTATGATTTAAGAAAAGTATATTTCATAGGAAGCTGAATATTATTCTTATATTTTTTTTCTCTTAATAATTGGTAATATGATGTCATTTATTTGATAGATACGCCCAAATATATGTAATTCGGTTTAGGTTCAGAGATTTAAGCCTGGCATGGTCCATTTAATATGACGGACGAAACTCATGAACCAAATCAAACTAGTTTTGATTCGATTTTTCAATAGAGCGAGTCATTTCGTTTATAAGCTTTTAATTACATCATTTTTCGTTCAATTTCAACTCAAGAAAATAAGGATAGAAAAATCAAGTGTATTTTAGTTATAGGATTCGATTTCATTGGAGCTTCCAATAGTTATAATCGATACATCAAATGTAGCGATAAAAATTATATTCAGTCTCCAAAAATGTAACTTGTAAGTATACATCCAATCTTTAAATAAAAAGTGTGTTTAAACTTTATACTATAATAAAGAGTTTGTTTTTGCTTTAGAAGACCGAGTCCTTATCCTAAAGTCATTAAACCAAAGAGGAAAGGTAAAGTAGCAAGTCAAGTGCATGGAAATGGTCCATTTGGGCCAGCCAGCTAGTCAAATAACATTGGAATGGTCCAACTAGCATAAGATTTTGCAGAGTCGAACGGTTCGCCTCATCTTGTAGTCTGCACCCAGCATTATGAGGCCGGTCTGGCCCGTGTTGTGCATTCATCCAGCATGTTTGAGCCTTTTGAACCGTCCGAGTCTTATTGTTTTTCTTAAAATAAAATAAAAACATAAATTAAAGGGTATGCATGACTCGAGACACACACCCAACATGCCTAGAAAATGAGGCTAGACGGCTCACGCCGGGCCACCCGATCAATCAACGAAGATGATAAAATGTCCGACCTCATTTTATCCTCTCCTATCAAGTAATTAGGACGGGAACAAAATAACATGGTTCCTGCCTCGACTCTTAACACGAAGAGGGCTGTCGTGCCCCGTGGCCATCCTTAGGACGCTCAAACCGGACCTGGTCCATATGATACATCCAGTGTTGAAAAAGGATCCGATTGACTAGATTATACATATAAATAGGTACACTGTTCTTTTCAAAGCACTAATCAAGTTCCTTGCCTAAGGTGCACCTACATACATATTTCTTCTCCTCTCACTTCAATTTTCTCTTGTTAGTTTCTTCTTGACCCCGCACCCCCCCAACCACGCACCCAAAAAAACAAAAAAACAACATGGGATTCTGCAATTCTCATCCCAAAGAGGAAGTTGTGGGTGTATGTGCCTTCTGCTTGAATGAAAGGCTTCAAATTTTAGCTTCAAAAAAGGGCCATCTTCACAGAACTTACAGTCACAAAAAGACTCAAATACCCCTGCCAAAGATTTTTGCTCTAAGCAATCTGCTCAACCGCCTTGATATTGGACAACAGAAATCTGAGGGTAATTGTGACAGTTCCTCTAGCAGTCAAGAAGGTTAGAGTTCTTCACTTCGTGCGTGATTGTGTGTGTTTTTATTTTTTCGTTTTTAGATCTTATTTTTATATTGGTTTTGAATTTTATATAAAGAAAAGATCATCAGAAGTAGTACATAATGAAATGAATATAAAAAAAAAATTTTGATTGAAAATTCGAAATTCATCGTTAAACCACCTCGTCTAAAGCTTTAAAATATTCGACTTGTTATACTCCACCAAGATCATGTACAGTGTACACTATTCTAAATTTATATTAGATTGCTCAAATATACCTACATATTCTCTGGTTTACATAGTTTGAAATTTGCATCAGCAAATGCTGTAGGGAAATAGTTGCATAGCTTTTAGAGAGAGTATTGGATCAAAATTATTTGGTTAGAATCATATGTGCAGAATTCCATTAAAATTAGTGGTAAAAATCATGTTTTTAATTTCTATACATAAATATTACAACATACATGTCCTCTCGGCACGTTAAATCTTCTTAGGATTAGCGAGTACGAAGATGTCAATACATTTTTTATACCTCAACATATTACATTATGGTGTCTTTCCACTTTCTAAAAAGAAGTGACGCTCCGATATTATGTCAAAAATATTAGAGGACAATATATTCGAGGAAGTAGTAGATTTCAACTCTTTTAGTTGTTATGTAGTAATGTGCAAGTGGAATCATGAGTTTATTGTTGCCTTCATTTCAAGGCTTCATTCCTTTTCTCATTATTTCCATTTGACGATTCAAATATTGAATTGGATCCTAAGCAAAATGCAAATTAGATTTCACCTAATTGATCCTGAATTTATTAAGAACTAGGGTTGTTTTTTTATGAGGTTTATCGTTTTTTTTCGAGATTTTACAATCTATGTCAAAAATTGTGACAAATTGCAGACTCTTTCATAACAATCAAGTTTGAAGACAATGGTGAAATGTCTTGGAACAAAAAATGGAGTGAGCCTAATAACAAGATCAATAGTGTAGCTATAGAGCAATCGAAACCGCGCGCAGAGCTGAGGTGGCAAAAGCGGATTAGCAACTTATTCCAGCTCATCAAATGGAAGAAGTCCGGCAAAGGAAATGTGTGCCACGTGGGCACAAAACTAGACAGGTCAAAGGTTAGATATGGATGGATAAAGACACTGAGAAAGAGGACTAAAGAGTAAAGGGTTATGTACACAAAAAGAAAAAGAGAGTTTTGAGCTTTTTATCCAATACTCCTTCAATATTTTGTTTGTAGGAGGAATTGTCTTAATGAAAATGCAAAGTGATGACACTACATAAACTGAGATTGTATTATGTATAGTTAAAATGGGTCTTGGGTCAATTATGCGGGTCGGGTCAAATTATTTAGACTATGGGTAGGCGAGAGTTGTTTTATTTTGAAATTTCAATTTTTATTTCTTAATACCACTCTTAAGCCACGATGATATTATTTGGTTGTTGAAAATTCAATCGGAGAAGGAAAGAGAAGAAATTCAATTAAGTGTGTTTACATTTTTACCATAGTTAAAAATTTCATGCCCACCTCATATGGCCATGAAAGGATTCATGAGTGAGAACAATGTGATAATAAATGGAAATTTGAAGTTAAAAATATAACAAAAAAAGAGTTGGGATAAAAGTGCAATGAAAGGCAAATGTAAGGGACAAAGTGTAATTTAGTCAAACATAAATTATGTTTTTGTATGATTGAAACTAAGTACATAAAAGATCTAAAGTGAGAGTTTTAACGATATTCAATAAGTAGAACGAGAGTATCCATTGTGCGAGTTAAAGATATGAATACTTCGTCTTAAAACGTGCACTTTTAAAACTTCAAGGACATGTTTGGTACGAATTAGTACACTATGCTAAATAGTATTATAAATAAAATTTTAATTTCTTTCTTTTTTTTCTTAAATAATTTCCAAAACATAAAATGTATAGGCACTTTTGCAAGAAAATAGACATGTATTGATGCTCCACTCAAGGAAACAAAAGAGGCAGAAGGGCCTTTCATATTCTGGTAGAACCTGCTTGTCCACTAGTTGTCTTCAAGTGAAAATAATTAATTTGCTTTTTCTCCAAAAGAATTCAATTGGCATAAAATGATAAAACATGCTCTTGTCCCCAAAATAATTTGGAGTATGTTTCAAGTGCAAAGATTTTTAATCATAAAAGTTGCTTTTTATCTGCATAGGTGCACACTGGCATGCATGTGCAAGGAACTCAATGGTGCCTTTTTTTTAGTTATCTCAAATTTTAGGTGTGTTTTTTTTTTTTTTAGTATTATTTGATCCTCTTTAATAAATTAGCCCGCTAGTACAATGGACAAGTTTTTTTCCTTCCTTTATTGAGTATTAACTAACCAAAGTATTAAGTTTTTTTTAGTGACTATAGCTAAACCGAATGAAATTATCCAAAAAAAAAAAAAAGTTTTATGAAACTAGCCTTCAACTCATTAGAATTGAAAATTATTATTAGAATTATGAATCATTTACATAAAAATTTCATTTATAAGGCACAACAACACGACACTCGAATAATGAGAGATAGCGAAAAATACACGAAGTTGAAACAAAAATTAAACCACGTGACTTTTCTCAAGTTTTCAGACAACATCATTTGACATTATATCAAAGCTGGCAATAATCTTGAACTCAAATCTTGTTGACACCCATTAATTAAAATTGTGCATGTGTTAAATTTTTGATGATTAAATGAATATTCTAATCTCTACCCTATGTGGTGTTAAATACAAAAAAATTATTCTTTAACAACTTGAACTTTTATAAAAATATGATTTAATACTTAAAGTTACTTTAAAAAAAAAACATATTTAAAATGTGCATAAATATTTGCAAGAGAGATAAGTGTAAATGCTCAAGATGGTCCCATCTCATCCTTCAATAATCAAGAAAATGTGGCTGGAAAAAATAAAAAGGATGGAGCTTTATTTTGCTTTCAAATTCATTTCTATTTAAAAGGGTTGCTTTAGCAAGATGAGGTCGTCGTCATCGTCATCGTCATCTTCATCATCAACAACAATAATAAAAATTAAATTTAGACACGATATCACGTTCATACTTGTAAAGTACGCCTAAAATAGCAACCCTACAAAGACTTTTGGTGTAGCAACTTGTAGGCCTCCTAATAAGTTTAGGGTTCATCCCTTTTTCTGTTTCCCTTCATTTCATTATATGATTTAGAGCAGTCCACATGATTTGATTCTTCTTCACCATCTTTGTGACTTCTGAGTGTAAAATGCAATATTGTATGTGGTTGGTGACAATTTGGACAATAAAATACAACGGCAACACGACGGTGAGAAATGACACAGTAACTAACTATGTGATTTATTAGTTTTGTCGTTGTTCGATTCATTGCTAAAATAATATATTCAAGTCTCTCTATCTCAATCAAATTTATTCTATGTAATATGAAACAATTCGTTGGACTAGTTCAAGAGAACATCATATTTGTCTTGTTGTGGAACATGGTCCCTGGTCCTAAATTTTATTTCTTACCAAATATTATAATTTATAACTCTTTTTTTTTTTTTTTTAATTTCATTTTTTACTGAGTAATTGGCACAATAACCCCCTAGCATTTTATTTATGTGAGATTGAAATATTTTTAACGAGGAAACGACGTGGAATTGAAATATTTTTTTTATGTG
>CAIGRN010126119.1:0-16862 GCA_903798345.1 Fraxinus anomala | reverse complement strand
TTCATGTTGGTTCACTTACATCCCCCTTGTTAAACATATATACATTATTCTTTTTTTATATTCATTGATTCAAATTAATTAAATTCAATGTTCATGAATCAATTTGATTGTTCTCGTACAATTCAATTATTTATTTGCATGCCTGTTTAATAATTAATATTCAATTAAATATATATTGAAAAACGAAAAGTAAGATAATATTGAAATAATTAAATTATAGTAGGGCTAAAATCATCCAGAAAAGGATTCTCGCTTCATGCGATATTTAATATATTATAGATTATTTAAAACCTAATATATCATAGATAAAATAAGTTTATTTATTTAAATTTTACCATTAACGTGCTTTGTAACACAATGGATTTTTTTTCATCAAATGTGTAATACATGTACAATTTTTAGAAATGAGAAAGCTACATTTAAGACATTTATTTTCTCTATATTCAACCACATCAACTATATCTTTGTCGACATAATTATTCAATACTTAAAAATAATTTTAGAACAAAGCAATGTTAATTTAAAGCCTTTTTTTTTTTTATATTCGATAGCTCACAATGACATGGAAATTAATAGAATTAACTTTCACAATGATTTTTTTTTTTTTAATTCTCTCCCCTGATGATCATGTGTGGACAGCCTGTTGGATCATTTGGATCACATGGATTATGGTGTTTGGGGCCTGAATAGTCAATGCTGACCTCCATCTTTAGGCTTTCTTTCTTATTTTCTTTAGGATCTGCCACTTCAACTCTTCTCATGCCCTTCAAAAATTACCCAGAATTAAATTCAAGTTTCAACTGAAAATATAACGAATATAATAATAATAATAATAATAATAATAACAACAACACCAACAACAACAATAGAGGGAAAACCTGAAAGAATTTTCTGCTTGGTATCTCTTCCTCTTTATTTGAAACAAAGCTTTGTCCTAAACTCGGCAAAAAAAAAAAAAAAACAAGGATAAATTTCATATTTTATGCCATTATACATGATGCAGCTGATGTTAAAATGATAATAGGAAATAAGGACAAAGTTCTGCATTGAAAAATATAATTTACCCCTTGATATCGGAACTGCGGTAGAAGAGAAAATATGCACGTAAATCAAAAGAAACACGAAAAGCGTAAGATAAACCTTCATCGCCATGTTGAGATTGTTGGTCAATTTCAATAGAAATTAACGTGAATATAGCTGACAATGCACAAGGATTAGTGATTATATAAAGCTAAGATGTGGTGTATTAATTGAGGATAAGAACGAATTAATTGGTGATTACACATATTTACTCTTGGTAATTAATTTCTTTCTATTTAAATTGATAAAGTCAAATCCTAATTAACGTTACAAAATTTAAATAGCCAACAAACTCGTTACAAAATTTCTAGTATCTTAGACATTGGTTCAAAAGATTTATTAAACCTTTACAATAACGTTGAATTACAATAGATTGAGAACAATATTTATGGGGTATTCTCAACTAAGATTTTGATTAATTTTAAAAGATTATAAATTCTAATGAATTTCGTAAATTTAAACAGATTTCCACAATTCTATCGGAACCTCATTAAAAATGGTAAAATTTCAAAAAATTTTGTTATATGTAATTTTAAGCTCGAATTCTATCCAAATATTTAAAAATTCCTCTATTAATGAAATGCTTATAAATTCACTATATTTATTGAGGACACCTAAGTTTTAAAAGAATTCGTTGAAATGCATTAAAATCTTAGTTGGGGACACCTAAAGTTTAATAAATCTCATTAAAATATATTAAAATCTCAATTGTGGACATTTAAATTTAGAAGAATTTTAAAAGGGTAATTATATTCACACCACAATTTTCATTTGAGAAAATTGTAGCAACGGTCCCTAACATTTTCAGTTTTTACAAACTTTACCCTAATCTTCAATTTGTGCCAGTGAAGGTCTCTAACCTTTCAAAAATATTCATTTGGAGTCCAAATGGATGAAATATATCCACTTTTCCGTTAGTTGACAAAAATATATATATTTTTTGACCATATTTTAACCATTCTTAAAGGGGCAAAATGTAACTTTATATTTTTCTATTATAAACAATTAAAATATTACATCAAAAATTGAAAAAAAAAAAAAAAAAAAAGAAATGGAAGAAGATGTCTTTCTCTTCCCCACCCACCCCACTAAACCAATCCATACCCACGGGCCACCGCCTTCGCCACCTCCAATGAACCACTGCCTGTATCAACCTCCATCACCACTACAACATCTCGAAATCCATCATCTCATCCACCTATACCATACCACAACCACCATTCCCACCAACAAAACTCCAAACAAGGCCCTTGAATCCTTCTCCATTTCGTACCCATTTCTTCATTCAAGAAAAATGACGCACCTTAACCATCAATGTTGTTGCACCAAACAAATTGGGGGTATCAACTCCATTTAGATAAGTTTTAATTTCTGGAATCTCGGGACTAGCTGCTGTAGGTGCAAAACAAACACAGAGGATGGCAGCTACTAAAGTTAAAAGAAAATTTGCGAACCCCATTAGGAATGTACACCCACCAAAATCATTCATAGTCCATCTCAATATCAACGCCCGATTTCGGCGAGGCCCTGTTCATAAGAATCGACATAAAATTGAGAGAGGATTTGATTTGAAACCAATTGGAATACTGCAGAATCAATCGGTAATCCAACAAATTATTTGTGAAGTGAAGGAAAAATAGGTAGTGGTCGGCAATAACAGGTTGAAGGGTGGGCAAGAGTTTTCTACATTTTGGGGGTGGGTAAAATGTGGAAGAAGATGATTTTTTTTTTTTAATTTCTTTTCTTTCCTTTTTTTTTTTTTTTAAGTTTAATTTGATTTTTAAAAGGTTTAATATGTGATTGACATAAATGCCTTTATCAAATTTGGTCAAAATCAAAATTTTTGGTCAACTAACGGTCAATTGGATAGTTTCCATCCATTTGGACTCCATATGCATATTTCTGAAAGATTAGAGACATTTGCTAGCACAAATTGAAGGTTAGAGTAAAGTCTGCAAAAATTGAAAAAGTTAGGGATCGTTGTTGCAATTTTTCCTTTTTATTTCTTACATGACGTTTTAATTACACTTAGGGTTCTTAGTCTTTGTTTATTAGAATACTTATGTCCCTAATGTTTTTTCATGTCATTCTTATTCTCAAACTTTTCATAAGTTAACATATTTTATATTTGATAAAAAATTTATATTCGAAAGTCTGTTGAAATAGCGTAAAATAACTTACTTTTTCATCATATTTTTCAAAATAAATAAATAAAAAGTGCAAAAAATATCTTTCACTTATTTCAAAGCATAAAAATAAAATATTTTGAAGTCATCGTCAAGGATGAGACGTACTAATTATTAGAAGATTGAAGATAAGAATTCGACGAAAAAAGTTAAGGAAATATTCGCTACAATGAGTAAAGGTTGAGGAGTTTAATTGCAATTAAAATATGATATATCAAATAAAAATTGTGGTGGCAATATAAAATATACAAGACACAAATTATTTGATCAATAAATTTTTCATCCGCGAACGGTGAACAAAATATGCATTTTATTCTAACAAGGTTTTGTTGTCATTTGTTCTACCAATGTGGTGAATTAATGGATAGTCTTAAACAATAGAAGTGATAACCTCTAAATAGTGACATTAATGCATTTTAATTATATGTATTGGCAAGATCATGTGAGATATAATTCAAGGAAATCATTGTGCTTAGATTTAAAACCTCACTTGTTTATCGAGTTAACAAATTTTTGGTTCTAGGTTCTAAGTCCTAAAATCGGATTCAAACTAAGATCGAGGTTATTGGTTCTGAAAGAATGTAAGTAAAATCGAGCCAAATTAATTTGAAACATTAGGTTCTAATTCAGTTTGATTTGTTCGAGTTCTTTTGACTTGATCTTGTATAGTTTTTTTGTTGAGCAATTTGTGCATTAAAAGAAAACAGAAGCGAGCAATGGGCTTGACAGTTGTGGGTTATGTTTCTTAATGGGCTTTTCAATCAGACGTGAAAACAATAGAAAAGTAACAAATGGGGACAGAAGTAGACCAAAATTAGCCTGTTGGAGACTTGGAGTTTGTTATGAGTGATTTGATTGCATTGAATTTTGATAGAAGTTTTGAACATTATTAAACAAATGCACACTTAAAATAATCAACAATACATTAAACAGATACCGACTTCAAGAGTTGGAATTTTAATCTTGGTTTAGAAATATGAGCCAAGTGACAATCTAGTTCGTTTAATATTCCTTTTACTATATGATGCTGGTCGACTTTTTTCCTTTAGCTAAGGATTTTTGATCAAGCAACAACTACGTGTAGAGAGAGGGTTGGGAACCTTGTACGGGGCCCATTTTGGTGTGGAATTAAATACATTGAAAGTACAAAAAGTTGCTCAAGTAAGAAAAATGATAATGTGGTCACCTTTTTACTTTAAATAAGACTTCCTTTGTACTAACTTTTGTATGGGCCCTTGTCTAAATAACGATTATTTGGGAATGAGAGGATTAGATGTGTCGTTAAGGCAATCTCAACGGGCATGAAAAAAATGCATTTGTGACATTTGCATCACGATCATATTGTTAAAGTTCAAACGTGACTTGAATTCTACCATGAGTTTTATTGCAGGCAGCGATGTCTGCTGCTGTAAGCAAGTAGTTACACGAATTAAAAATAAAAAATTGAGCCGACTCGACTCTAGTCGGTAAAATCGAGTTGACCCGACTCTAGTCGGCTCGGGTTGGTAAGACCCGAGCCTAAAGCTCGAGCCAAGACTCGGTTTTTCAATCGAGCTTTGGTTCAACTCGGGTCAAAAAAGCTCGAGCCATTTTTTTGCACGGGCTGTGGGCCTCGACTCGGATCGACTTGACTCGACTCGTTTACATCCTACCGTCAAATGCTCTTGAGAATTGCATGCCTTATCTTTCTATTGGTGATTGCTCTAACCCCTCTACGATATACCGCTTTAGGAGGACTTTTCAACCATTCCAACTTCTATTCTTTTCCTTGGTGCTTGTTAATGCACATCTCCTACTCTTATTAATGATTGATATTCTAGTCAGGTGCGAGATATATTTTTCATTGGTGCTTATTATTGCAATCCTTCTACTCCTATTAATGATTGAAATCCTAATCAAATACGGGGCATTGGTATTCGTAGACAAGCCTACTTGTTATGGAAAGCATTTTCCCATTCTTTCGGGTTCCTTGAAAAGTTCATTTCCACTTTTAAATAACTCAAATTATTTCAATCACAAATTTGAAGTAGACTTCTTGGAAAAAAAGAGTCCATATCTCAATGTTAGGCAAATTGTTGTCAAACGACCTCCCTAGACGATGATGTAAGTCTTGTTCTTTTATTCAGTCAACATCGACCAAATGACTGAATATATGTATCGACACCACAATTACCTAAAGCTCCCACGTAACTCATTTGGGCCATTTGAAGCAGCCAATGACCCAACCAAATTTGAATGGCTCCTATAGGTTGCTAGCCTACTACTTATGTCTTATTGGGCCCTATTTAAAGCCCATCCTATTTCCTTATATACCACCCGTCCATTACTGTTGCTTGAGTGAGAAAGATTGAACAGCTATTTTGTTTGAGATGGAAGAAAACCGATTCCTTTACTTGGCTTTGTACTCTTCTTGGAAGATTCGGTTCTTTGTCTTCTTACTTAGCCTTGGTGGCTGATTTCTCTTGGCTGTAATCTTCTCATCCCCAAGTCCTTTGTGGGCTATCTATTTGTTGGGGCAACCATTTGGAAGTGTTGGTTGATTGTGGTGTTGATTGAGACTGAGCCCGATTTCCTTGGTAACTTGGCGGTTTATTCTTCACACTCAAATTTATTATTAAATAATTCTCCATAATTAGGTGAAACATTTTAAACAAGGGAGTATAACCGTAATTAAAAAAGACTTCTTTCCTAATTACAATTTTTAAAGTGTCTAAAATTGACTTAGTGATATTGACCACCAAATAACATTATTCAAGGTATCTTTGTAAGTGGAGTTTTGTATATATATAAACATTTCCTAAACTATTGAAACTGAGAACTTAATTTTTAATTAATTTAGTATCAATTACAAAAAAGGATAATCGTGATTTCTAACACGGGTGTTATATAAACATTGACATAGTGTCTAGTTATCTTGACTAAAATTTTAATGACTTAATTGAAAAAGATAGAGTACAGAACACTAAATGATATTAATAAAGAAAAGCATGCCTTAAGTCTGAAATTATATTTATTTATGTTGGGTTTAATTCACCCAAATAAAGTCCAAACAATATAATGGACAGAATATACGCATTGCAGAAATGAAAAATAACAATAGATAATTGTTCACCCAGTTCGACAATGCCTAATCTGGGGGTTCAAAGGTAAACTAAGCCCATCACTATGCAAGAACCATCAAAAGAGAGTGAATAATGAGTACACAACCAAGACTCAGACCAAAACACCTCACACGATCATCGATACACAACCGGATCTCCCAAATCTGTCTAATCTATACAAAATTAGGAACTTCCTGAAACACTGTACACAGCCACTATAAACACTCAATAACTAAGGCTCAAACCTGACCGAACAATACAAAACCAGCAGACTAATTACAACTTAAGATTTGAATGGAATCCCTCGAAGAAACAAAGAAATCACCCCACAGAGTAGCTAAAAAATGAGTAATCCAGAAGCCAAAGGAAAAATATGACGGTACAGTAGTCTTAGGTAAAATATATACTCTCAACCTCAGCCTTAGATCTAATCCAACGGCCCAAGTTTCTTCCAAACAAAAAAAGATCCGATTAGAGTAAAATGGGCCAATAAAATCACACCAAGTGGACAGGCCAATTGAAAACACACTTTCACTTCCAAAAACGGGTTTAAGAACCACAACCCACAATCTTCACCTTGGTTTTAAAACCTCTCACTCTCTCCAGTTGCTATAATGCATAGGACATGTATTTTACCCTACATCATCGTCCAGATACCTCTCACCACATGCAATTTTCTCACATATAAAATGGTATTTCACCTCAATATGCTTGAATCTTTCATGACAAACAGGATTTTTGCATAATAGTAAAGCACTTTGACTATTAGTGAAAATTGTAGGTGTCTCATGTAAAAAATTCAATTCTCCCAAAATTCCCTTTAACCAGATACTCTTTTACAGATACCACTATTGCCACATATTCAGCCTATGTACTGGATAATGTGACAAGAGGTTGAAGTTGTAACTTCCAAGTGATACAATTATCACAAAGTGTAAAGAAATATGTAGTAGTAGACTTTCTCTGATCTTTATCCCCAATGAAATCAGAGTCTACATATCTTTCAATGTTAATGGATCAGATCCCTTCTTAAACACCAAACCTACTCTAAGTGTTCCACCTATATATCTCAATAACCACTTTAACCTAGCCCAATGAGATTTTCCCAAATTAGACATAAACCTACTTAGAAAACTGATAGAATATGTCAAATCAAGTCTAGTTGTAACCATAGAAAATATGTCAGACTTTATGGCATTAGCATATGGAATATTCTATCTTTAAGTTCAGATTCAGTTTTAAGACATTGGGCTGAAGAGTTCACGTGGGCTGCAAGAGGAACATTCAAATACTTAGCTTCTTTCATGCCAAATTTGATTATAACTTTATTTAAGTATGTTTCTTGAGATATAGTCAATGTATTTTCTTTCATGTTCCTGTTAATAACCATTCCTAAATTTTTCTTAGCATTCTCTAAGTCTTTCATATCAAATTCAAATTTTAAGATATTCTTAAACCTTAATATCTCAGTTTTGCTAGAGCTAGCGAGCAACATATCATCTACTTATAGAAGTAGATACACCTCATTTCCAGCTTTAGTATTGTTATAGTACAAGCAATTATCATATTCACTTTTCCTAAAACCAATTTCAGTACATATGTGTCAAACCTTATGTACCACTGTCTAGGACTTTGTTTAAGTCCATACGCAGATTTTGCAACTTGCACACAAAGTTAAAATTTTCCTTTTTCCTCAAAGCCTTAAGGTTGACTCATATAAATGTCATCTTCTAACTCCTCGTGTAAGAAATCAGTCTTGACATCTAATTGTTCAAGTTTCCAATTGAATTGAACAACTAGTTCAAGAATCAATCATATTGTTTTATATTTGATTACAGAAGAGAAAATTTCATTATAATCAACACCTTCACTTTGAGTAAACCCTTCGCCTCTTCATAAGATGAAAGTTATGAATGTTCTAGAGATTCACCAAAGATAAGAACAAAGTCAGTCAAATTATTCATTTCATATCTTGGATTTGGTCTGACTTGTTTCCTTTTCCTATCTCTAACCAATTGAAAATTTTGAATGTTAGTCTCATTTGTGGGGATGTTTATGTTCTCAATTTCAATTTCAACCTCAGTTTGAGGTACATCTACTTCACCTCCATATGTTTTAACAATATTTTCATCAGATTGTTCAACATCAGTTTCACCATTTTCAGGTTGAGTGTAACTGAGTCTAGCTAACTTCACCTCAAACTATGAAGTATTCTCTTTGATTTGCTCTTTAGAATTATTAATTTTAATTTTCAAACATGGCATTTCGGACTCATTAAATACCACATTTTTGCTATTAATGATCTTAATGCCTTGCACACCCAACACCAACAACCTGTACCATTCGCCCTTTTAGCGTACCCAAGCATAACACATTTAGTGGCTATAGGATCTAACGTTTCCTCAATCTGATGTGCATGTGCCACACATCCAAACACCATAATGTGATAAAGGTTTGGGGGCTTCCCAGTCTAAAGTTCCTTTGGAGTATTAAACTCAACAGAACTGCATGGAGATCTATTTATAAGATAAGCAGCTGTAGTCACAGCCTCAACCCAAAAACCTTTAGATAATCTAGAACTGATCATCATATACCTAACCTTATTCATTAGAGTTCTATATTTATTCTTTCAGCGACCCCGTTCTGTTGAGGTGTGTGTTTAACATTTCTGTATCTTACAATCCCGTTTTGTTTACAGGAGTTATCAAACTCAGCATTACAAAATTTCAAATCATTATCAGTTCTTAGAGTTTTAACTTTTTATCAAGTTGATTTTCTACCAGCTTCAACCAAGTTCTAAATTTTTGAAATGTCTCAGATTTATTTTTTAATAGATAAGTCCATACCTTTCTTAAGTATTCATCAACTATAGAAAGAAAGTACTTATTGCCTTCAAAAGTAAGGTAACTTTTGGTCCCCATAAATATGAGTAGACATAATCTAGGGGCCTAGAGGTGGTATGTAACCCAGTCTCGAACCTCACCCTATATGATTTACCCAACACACATGTTTCACAAAATTCAAGGGGTTCAATCATATCTTTCCCAAGTAGTTTTTGTTTACTTAGATAATTTAAACCCTTATTTCCTATATGTCTCATTCTATTATGCCATAATTCAGATTTGTTTTCAATTATGGTCAAAGATTTTGCATCTTGAGAAATAACAGTCTCTCTCATAAGATAGTATAATACATTTCTTTTAGGTCCCTTGAGAATTATCAAAGATCCCTTCATTATTTTCAAAGTGTTATTATCTGACTTGAAAGAATGTCCCTAATCTTCAAGAATTCCCAATAAGATGAGATTTTTTTTTTAAGATTTGGGACATACCTTACATTATTTAATTGTCTGACAATACCATCATGCATCCTAATGGTAATGTCACCAATTCTAAGAACACTTTGAGAGTTATTATCACTCATATACATTTTCTTGGGTTTAACTTCTCTGTAATTATTAAACCATGACCTATTAGGACACATATGAAATGTACACCCTGAATCCAAGATCTAATCCTTATCAACTTCTTCATTTGACACAATCATTACAAGTAGGCTATCTAATCCAGAACCTACAGCTGAATTATTCAATTCATCATTATTGTGATCATTATTTTTTTCTTCTATTCAAAGCAATCTCTTTTAAAGTGACCTAATTTTTTACAATGATAACACTTCTTATTACTTTTATCTCTTAATTTAGATTTGGATTTGAATCATCTGTTGTTGAAGTTATTTTCCTTCTTCTCAGTCATCCCTCTAACAAACATGCTCCTCTTATACTTGTTTTAGATTCTTTCTTGATCTCCAATTCTCGAGATCTTAAAGCATTAGTGACAATGGTTTGTGTTAGAGCATCTCTAGAGTATTTTATCTCACTCCTTATATTCTTGAATGAATTAGGTAATGAATTAAGGAGAATCACTGCAAGGTCTTCATCATCAAATTTCTTTCCATTGTGAACAAGACTCTTAACTAAGATACTAAAATCACTCAAATTAGCTTCAAAATTCTTTCCACTATCCTTCTTAAAACTAAACAGTTTCTCTAAGAGGTAGATTTTATTAGACAATGTTTTAGTTAGAAACAAAGCATCTAATGCAGTCCACAAGTCCCTAGGGGTGGTATGATCTTCAACTTGTCCTACTATATCATCATACAGGTGCAATATAATAGAACTGTATACAATTTCATTCATATCTAGAATATCGTTAGTGTTATCTGTTTTCTGCTTCCAAATCGAGTAATCCACATTTCCATCGAATTGTGATAATTCGACCTTCGAACCCATCACAGATTCTGTAAAAGGGTGATTATTACTCGTGGACATAAGTGATTTTCACTCTGAAGATCACTTAAGTTGTAGAAAAAGTTTTGAAATTTTTTTTTCGTGCAAACTATGACAAGTAAGCTAAACTCAGAATGAAAAACAGTACTAATAAAATATGTACAGACTGAAGCAGCAACAAACAATCAATATCTGAGTTATAACAGTTGGTACCAAACACTCAGATTGAAAGAAACCGAAGATAAACCTAAATGTGCTCCTATTACAGTCTGTCAATTTATTCAGGTTATGAATAAACTAAATCACAATATATTAATAGATTTTCAAATTCATATTAAACATGCAAATCAATTACTGAACAGGGTTAATAGGAACAATCTCACCAAAAATACTGCGTATAACAGTATTAAATTTCCACTTTCGTTTAGGAGAATTGAATCCAATTCAGATCCGGATTCAAGAACATCAAAGCCTCTAAGGACCTCAGTTCAAAAATGATTTCAGTGAACTGCACATTTGAAAGAACATATCAATACAAAAAGAAGCTGGAAAAACAATGTAAAGATCTTACCCACAACCTTACAAGGCTCTGATACCAATTTGTTGGGTTTAATTCACCCAAATAACACCCAAACAATATAATGAACAGAATATACGCAGTCCAAAAATGAAAAATAACAACAGAGACTGGTTCATCCAGTTTGACAATGCCTAATCTAGGAGGCTCATAGGTAAACTAAGCTCCTCACTGTGCAAAAACCATCTAATCAGTACACAATCAAGACTCAATATAACCTAAAACATTGTACACAACCATTATAAACACTCAATAACTAAGGCTCAAACCTGACCGAACAATACAAAACCAGCAGACTAATTACAACTCAAGATTTGAATGAAATCCCTCGAAGAAACAAAGAAATTGCCTCACAGAGAAGCTAAAGAATGAGTAAACCAGAAGCCAAAGGAAAAATATGACGGTACAATAGCCTTAGGTAAAATACGTACTCTCAACCTCGGCCTTAGATATAATCCAACGGCCCAAGTTCGTTCTAAACAAAAACAGATCCAGGTGGAGTAAATGGGCCAATAAGATCACGCCGAGTGGACAGGCCAAATGAAAACGCATTTTCACTTCCAAAAAGGGGTTTAAGAACCACAACCCACAATTTCAGCACATCTCTTAAAATATTTTCTTTTTGAAGGCTTGCAAATTGAATTTATAGTGAACAATGATTAGATTTGAATGCAGAACCTTTACATGCCCTAATAATATTTAAAGTTATTTTATCTAAAACTTTACGTAATTGAACTAGCTTGTTTAACCTAAAATAATTACATGGGAAACAGCCATTAGTTTGTTATCAAGATGTGCATGTATTAAAATTAAAATTCCAAAAGATACACTGCTAGATAACGTGTCAACACGGACAGACTGTTTTCGTTACAAAACTGCGTCATTTATTATCTCTCTTGAATTCCATTCCGTGTTAAAGAAATTAAAGTGGTAACGAATCTACCGATGACTATTAATAGTAGTATAAAAAATTTTTGAGCAAATTTGTGTTGCTATACTTTCTTCCTTCTTGGCTTAAGATTGTGACGATCCATATTGAGGACAATGGCTAAAGATGCTCGTGGATTTGCAATGGAAATCTCATGTATCCACTGTTCAATAATTTGTTGCAATTTTTTAGGATCATTAAAAAAGGGACGAGACTTGACCGTAGAAAACTAGATTGTGCGTGTGTAACAAGGTAGACAAGTGGAACTATTCGAAAGGAGACTAGAGTAGATAGTACACAACTCGAGGGCACACGCATGATGAGGTGGATGACTTCTCCATTTTTATTTTATTATTTCACATAGTTGTGTTATTATATTTTTAGGAGTCAGGGGCTTGAGTTACAATTTCATTGAACTTAAGGTTGTCTATATGTTTTTCTTTTTCTTAAACCAAGACTAGGGATTCATTCTACTCTGATTTGGTTAGATAGTCATAAAATACATTGAGAACTTTCTCTATATTTTCCATGAATCCTCAACATTAAATCGATTTGATGAGTTTTTGATAATACTAATCATCCCCTGCATAATTTAACTGTATCGAAATCTGTCACGAAATGGGACATGAATTGAATCTTTCTGAGGGATAATTTGTCACAAATCTGTTGTAAAATTTTGTGACGGATCTGTGACAAATATATTCCATTGTTGGTGACTTAATTAATTAGTGGACTCAAGAACATCTCAACATATTTTCTACAAAATATTTGTCATATATCCATCAAAATCATCCATTTATTTATTGATATGAGAGAGAACATTTTAACAAATTTTGTAGGATTCGAGATGGAAAAATCCAACTCAAATTTGTAATGGAAGAAAACGTATCCGGAAAAATTATTAATTGCCAATAAAGCATTGAAATTTCATCAGAATATTGATATGAAGAAGTAGGGCATTGACGATAAAAAATCCATTTCTCCAAACGAATATAAATTTTTAATAGTTAATTTGCATCCATTGGAGGTACATCCGTCGGAGGTGGATAGGGTCTTACTGGAGCAAGGACCGGATTGGGTTTCGGGTCAGCATAGTCTTGAATGTTCTCCATCTTTATGCTTTGATATTCAGTTCTTTCAGCATCTGCCAATTCAACTCTTCTAATGTCCTTCACAAATCAAAAGATTCAAATTTCAACTAATAATAGGATTGTGTTTGTAATCCATTAATTGTTCTGCTAATTTACAATCAAGTTAATAAAACTACACAAAAAATTGGAGAGAGAGAGAGAGAGAGAACCTGAGAGAGTTTTTTGGTGGCTACTTCTTTTTCTTCATTTGAAACAAAGCTTCCTAAAACCAGAAAATGGGATATGTGATCATGTAGATGTGGCACATGTAAATCAGAAGAACAAAACTTTACACTTACTTGAGATCGGAAGTGCAGTGGTTGAAAGAATATGAGTGTAAACTGAAAGAAACACTAAAGTTGTAAGATAAACGTTCGTTGCCATGTTAAATGTATGTCTGAATCTCAATAGAAATGAATGGTTTTTTGTTTTCAATAGAAATAAGGTGCAAGTTGAGATGGTAGATGATTTTGATTTAATGCACAAGGAATTTGTGGTTATATAAAGCTAAAAAGTAGTGCATTCAATTGAGGATAAGAACGTCTTTAAAGTCCGTCATCCTTTATTTCAAGAATAATACTATTTAACCTTATCGATGATTCTTAACATAAATCTAAATAACAATATATACGATATTAAATGATAGATTCAATTAATTATAAGGAAATATTATCTATTAAATTAGATAAATCATATTTTGTCACCTAAATAGGTCATCTTGCACAGTGGAGATATATAGCATTATTCGCATTTCAAAAATTTTAAGTAATTTACCATTTGAATATTTATCTAAATAAGAAATATACATTATTACTATTTAAATTATTTCCTTTTAATAATCTTTTCTAATTGATGAAAATGCCAGATATATTATCAAGAATAAAAGGAAACTACATTAATTTACTCCCCAAATTCCTATATGCAATGGTTGGTAGGAGGAGGTCAGGTCAATCTTCCTTCCAAAACTTTGTAATTACTTATTAAAATTTCCACCTTAATTTGTGGTGGTCTGCCTAAAAAAATCCATTCAATTTTACTATTAAGATTCTATGATAATGGTTAATAAGCTCACTTCTTTTGTCAAAGGTAGAATATGTTCGGCTCCTATTTTAAATTCCTCTCCCTATAAAGTAAGTTTAGACCTTACGCTCTACAAAATTAAGTTTTTTTTTTAGAAGAAAAATAGTTTTGAATCTCATGTTTGACAACATACATAACATAAAAAGTAAGTTTAAAGCACAATGAAACATTCTCTAAGTATAAGCATTTCACTACTATCAAAACATTTTTGTATTATTATTAATTTGTCCATTGATGTGATTATAAATACTGTTTTCCCCTTGATGTGGTTATAATAATTTATTTATTTGTAATCTTTTCTAACTACATTATTAAGACTGAAATATGCATAGAGAGAAATTAACACAACCATATTCATCTATTTCTCACACATAATTCTCTCTCTCTCAGTCACGATAATCTCGAGGCATTTGAATGTAAACTCTGAGCAAGGTCTCCATGAAGAAATGCATAGTTGACATCAAAGTTGGTGTACAACCAACCTCTGATAGCCACTATGAAAAAAAAAAAAAAAAAGGTCCTGACCTCCTCCTAGCAACCATTGCATTTAGGAATTTTGGGAGTAAGTTAATGTTTCCTTTTATTCGTGATAATATATCTGGCATTTTCATCAATAATTAATTAGAAAAGATTATTAAAAGGAAAGAATTTAAATAGTGATACTGTATATCTCTTATTTAGATAAATATTCTAATGTTAAATTACTTCAAATTTTTGAAATAGGAATAATGTTGTATAGCTGTACTAAAGTACCTATTTAGGTGACAAAATATGATTTACCTAATTTAATAGATCATATTTCCTTATAATTAATTGAATCTAGCATTTAATGTCACATATATATTGCTATTTAAATTGATGTTAAGCATTATTGAAAAGGTTAAATAGTATTATTCTTGAAATAAAGAATGACGGATTTTAAATACGTTCTTATCCTCAATTGAATGCATACTTTTTAGCTCTATATAATCACAGATTCCTAGTGCATTAAATCAAAATCATCTACCATCTCAACTTGCACCTAATTTCTACTGAAAACAAAAAACATTCATTTCTATTGAAATTCAGACACGCATTTAGCATGGCAACGAACGATTATCTTACAACTTTCGTGTTTCTTTCAGTTTACACCCATATTCTTTCAACTACTGCACTTCCGATCTCAAGTAAGTGTAAAGTTTTGTTCTTCTGCTTTACATGTGCCACATCAACATTATCACATATCCCATTTTCTTGTTTTAGGAAACTTTGTTTCAAATGAAGAAATAGCCACCAAAAAAAAAAAATTCTCTCTCTCTCTCTCTCTCTCTCTCTCTCTCTCTCTCTCTCTAATTTTTTGTGTAGTTTTATTAACTTGATTGTAAATTAGCAGAACAATTAACGGATTACAAACAATCCTATTATTAGTTGAAATTTGAATATTTTGATTTGTGAAGGACATTAGAAGAGTTGAATTGGCAGATGCTGAAAGAACTAAGCCCCTGTTTGTCTACCATTAATCTAAAACTCTGTTTGCTACAGTAAAATTATCCACCACATATTCACCCAATAAAATATTCTACATACAAATCAATAAAATTACTTTAAATTTCAACCATACATTCTCCAAAAAATACTATTCAAAACTCCATTATACTCCTAATAATGAGAGATAAAAAAGCTCTAAATATGAAAGCATAAAGATGGAGAACATTCAAGACTATGCTGACTCGAAACCCAATCCGGTCCTTGCTCCAGTAAAAACCCATCCACCTCCGACGGATGCACCTCCAAAGGATGCAGATTAACTATTAAAAATTTATATTCGTTTGTAGAAATGGATTTTTTATCGTCAATGCCCTACTTATTCATCGCAATATTCTGATGAAATTTCAATGCTTTAGTGGCAATTAATAATTTTTCCAGATACGTTTTCTTCCACCACAAATTTGAGTTGGATTTTTCCATCTCGGATCCTACAAAAATTGTTAAAATATTTTCTCTCATATCAATTCATAAAGGGTTTTGCTGGTGGTACCTATGGGTGTACCTAAAGGGTTACACCCCTCACATGGGGGTGAGACCCACTTAAATAAAAAAAAAATTTTATACAAGTGGGTTACTCCTCATGTGGGGTCCCTAAGGTATATCTTTTGATGTATCACTAGCAAAATTCATAAATAAATGGATGGTTATGATGGATATATAACAAATATTTTGTAAAAAATATGTTGAGATGTTCTTGAGTCCACGAATTAATTAAGTCACCAACAATGGAATATATTTGTCACATAGTCGTCACAAAATTTTACAACAGATTTGTGACAAATTATCCCTCAGAAAGATTCAATTCATGTCCCATTTCGTGACAGATTTCGATACAGTTAAATTATGCAGGGGATGATTAGTATTATCAAAAACTCATCAACTCCATTGAATGTTGAGAATTCAGGGAAAATATAGAGAAAGTTCTCAATGTATTTTACGACTACCTAAGCAAATTAGAGTAGAAT
>CAIGRN010126091.1:0-10281 GCA_903798345.1 Fraxinus anomala | reverse complement strand
TTAATTTATTATTTATTATTTATTTTACTTTTATGATGTAAAAATATAATGTAAAGTTCACTACTTTAATTTTTTTTTTTTATATCACTTGATAGTATATTAAAATGAAATTGTTCCATTTTACTGATAATAAAATTTCAGGAAATAAAAATGTCATAAAACAATTTATCAAAATTCTAAATCAAACGTGTTTTTTAATTTTATGTTTTGAGAAATAGTTTTTCATAACGATAAACTAAATGTGTTTTCAGCAATCCTAAAATAGACACTCAAAATAGAAAATTAAAAATGAACTCAAAAATGAAATGCAAATCAAACCAAATGGGCCTTAAAGTTCTTTATTTTCTGTGAAATGAAATATATGTAACTTAAGTTATTAAAAAGTGAGATATTTATTTTCATTGCTCTTTTATTTAAAGATGATGTGATGGATCGGATTTCAATTTATTATCATGCTATCCCACTATCAAATGAGCTATTCTAGTTTGAGAAATTCTTCGAATATAAGAATATCTATCACCTCAAATTAAAGAATTTATGTGAATAAGCAACATCTTAGTACTATTATCTAAATTATTTTGTATTATCTTTTGAAGACACTGGATCGGAGAAGCCAAAAATCAAAGCCTATGCTCATAAAAAGGACAGAGATGGTGATGAAACACGTTACGAGTCTAATTTCAATGTTCCTGAAGATTTTGGGGAGGTTGGAGCAATTACCGTAGAGAATGAACACCACAAAGAAATGTTCGTGGAAAGTATTGTCATTGACGGGGTATATGGTGGTCCAATCAATGTTACTTGTAATTCATGGATTCATTCCAAGTTTGATGACAAAGAACCAAGGGTATTTTTCGTTGACAAGGTTAGTCTAGCTATCTCCATATTTTAATGTTATCTCGTCATTATTTTACAAAGGTCTTGACAAGTTTTAACAAATTTCGATAAAACTTGATAAAATGTGTGATTAAAAAATTAATGAAAATTTTGGATCCCATAAAAATATATACTTAAAATTAATTATTAATTTTGAACTTATTTTTAACAATTTTAAGATTTTCAAACAAGCATGCAATTCATAGTTGCGAATTAAATGACAACGAAAGTATAAGGTCCTATGTTTCGCCCATGAATCATAGCATCTGCAGTGGTCCAACTTTTCTAGGTGGTCCATATCGTATATTAACCTTTATTAAATTTTTTGCCATAATTTATGAAATAGGACTTTCACATGTCAATGAGATCGAACTTAGGTTGTCACATTGCACACGTGGAATGTTATTACTAGGATTGATGAATAAGAAAGGCCATAATCATTGGCTGGAAGGATTTTCTCTTTATCTACCACAATTTATTTTTATATTTGTTATAAGAAAAAGACTATTCAGCCCTTTTATGGTGTAACTTCAAATTATAATAAAAATTTAAGTTAAAATTAATAATTCATTTTAATCACATATTTTATAAGATTTATAATTCGTTTCAATTTTTTTAACCATATACTTCATCAACTTTATCAAAATCTATTAAAATTTTATTTTTTTACTACACTGAACAAGGGCTTAATATTATTCCATATAAAGTTAAAAATAAAAAAAAGTAGTAAAATTTAATGACTTTCCATCGTTAGTACCACAATAAGAGATTTCGAGTTGATGTTTGGTATGGTTTTCGTTACATGGGAGCAAAATTTGTAGATAATATCCTACCTTGAGTCATAATAAGAGAGTAAAGACATGAATATTCATTCAAACGGAAAGAGTAATTCAATATGGCTCGATTTAAGTAAAAAAGTTTCCATCGTTAGGACCACTATCGGAGATTTCGAGTTGATATTTGTGTATAGTTTTCATGTGATGGGAGCAAAATTTGTATATAATATAGCTCTCCCTCTCTCTCACAAGTATAGGCTTGCTTCCAATATATCCCTAATATTGAATAATGGTTTAAATAAGAGTAGTTGATAATTGCTGACGATATGATCACACGTTTAACACATCATATTAGAAAATTAAGAAATTAATCATACACTCAACAAGGAAAATTGACTATAATTTGGGACAAATAAATAAGGAAAGAAAGCTTATCTTTATGAAATGGATAGAGTACATTGTTACAAACGAGTTATAACAAGAGAGTAAAGACATGAATAATTATTCAAACAGAAAGAGAGATTCAATCTGACTCGACTAAAACAACGAAGTTTCCATTATTAAGACCATTATTGAAGATTTCGAGTTGATGCTTGTGTATAGTTTTCGTGGGATGGGAGCAAAATTTGTGTATAATATCAAACATTTATACAGAGTTATAATAAGAGAATAATCATTCAAACGGAAGAGCAATTCAATTCGACTAAATTAAGTAAGTTTCCATTATTAGGACGGCTATCGAAGATTTCAAGTTGATGTTTGTGTATGGTTTTCGTGGGATGAGAGCAAAATTTGTGTATGACATCGATAAGAGAGTAAAATATGAATAATCATTCAAATAGAAAGAGTTATTGAACCTGACTCGACTCTTGCATCTTGATTTTATGTTAAAACACTAATAGTGAGGTTTATTATGTAAAATTTTATTTTACTGTAAAAATAAATGACTTTAATACTTTATTTAGTTAAAATTTTACGCATTTTACCTGCATGTGTAATTTTGAGAGTGCAGTCGTATTTGCCATCAAAGACACCAAGTGGCCTGAAGATTTACAGAGAAAAAGAGCTCCTAATTCTTCGAGGCGATGGCACCGGAGAGCGCAAGACCCACGAAAGGATCTACGATTATGATGTATATAACGATCTCGGGGATCCCGACAGCAGCGAGGATTTAGCTCGGCCGGTGCTCGGCGGCCAGGAACATCCATATCCTCGCCGGTGCAGAACTGGTCGAGCGAGAACCGAGACAGGTATAGATTTTTCAGAATAAATTTACTTATAAGTTTTTAAAAATCTGTTAGTTTCATTGGTTTGATACGTATGTGTAGATCCATCATCGGAGTCGAGGAGCCTTAATGTATATGTGCCAAGAGATGAGGCGTTTTCAGAAGTGAAACAAATGACATTCTCGGCTAAAGCATTGTACTCAGTGTTCCATTCATTGGTACCATCAATAGAGACTTCTATGATCGACAGTGATCTTGGATTTCCCCACTTCACCGCGATAGAGACTCTGTTCAATGAAGGAGTTGAGCTACCAAAGCAAAACTCTACAGGTTTTTTAAAAAATATTATACCCAGGCTTGTAAAGGCTATTACAGATCTTCAAAAGGATATCCTGCTTTTTGAGACACCGCAATTATATGACAGTAAGTTTGCACATATCTATTTTCCATCTTATTATGTAACACTTGAGATTAATATACCTATTGTTATTGCAGGAGATAGGTTTTCTTGGTTCAGGGATGAAGAATTCGCACGACAAACTCTAGCAGGTGTAAATCCATGCTGCATTGAGTTAGTAACGGTATGCTTTCCGATTCAATTGGAAAACTTCTTTCATCTAGCTCAACACAAATGTCTTGATGGATCTTGTTGACCTAGATATGACATGCATGCATGCTTGCTTGAAATGCACTATTGGGGTTCAAAGGTCACCAACCCTCTACAATAGTTAGCACAATTGCACTCCAATGGTCAAATCAATGGTCGAACGATAGAAAATGAGTGCAAAAGATGGGTGACAAGGATTTGGCTAGGATTAAAATAAGTACATAGAGTGAAATGAATTCACACACATATATAAAAGAAAGAAATGAGCCAAGTGGGGCTAATGCACCAGGTCCAAGCTCAAGCTCAAGCTCAAGCTCAAGATGAGCTTACTTGATTCGAAGATCCAATCCAATTAACATAATTGATGTCGAGTCAGCCAATGTGGCACCCCTGCTATCACTTGTATGCCACATAATTTATAGATATAATAGATGTAGTAGCGAAAATGTGTAATAGTCTATGCAGAAGTGACCCCATGTACAACGATAAAGTTAGTTGTTGAATTCATATATGCTAATACTCTCATCGATTTCTTTCTTTTCTAATTATGTGCATATAGAGTTAGTTAAACTCGTCTCTTATTTGTGTCTTGGAATTAAGAAAAAAAGTATCATAAAAGAAAATTGATTGCAGGAATGGCCATTGAAGAGCAAACTTGACCCTGAGGTATATGGACCTGCTGAATCAGCAATCACAACGGAACTAGTCGAAAAAGAAATTGGAGGCTTCACGACTGTTAAGAATGTAAGACATGATCAACAAGCTTTCAGCATCGTTGTATTTCTTCATAATCTTAACTCCATGTATTCATGGCACAATTGCAGGCATTGGAAGAAAAGAAACTGTTCATTTTAGATTTTCATGATTTGTTGTTACCGTATGTGAATAAGGTAAGAGAGATTAAGGGAACTACTATGTATGGATCGAGGACATTGTTTTTCTTAACGCCTTCAGGCACATTGAGGCCCTTAGCCATTGAGCTAACACGGCCGCCAATAGATGGGAAGCCACAATGGAAGGAAGTATTCCAGCCGTGTTGGGACGCCACTGGTGTCTGGCTGTGGAGGTTGGCTAAAGCCCATGCCCTTGCTCACGACTCCGGTATTCATCAGTTAGTCAGTCACTGGTAAGTTCTGATTTCTTTCATTTCAAGATTCATGCGAAACCTAAAACTATCTATATACTGTCGTCGGACCAATATATTTGTGTTTTAATTTGTTTGGAAAATGTTACTCTCATGTTGCTGGATACACTATAGTTTGAAATCGAATCGAACCCAAAAAATGGTTTGATGTAAAACGTAAAATGAGTGGTTTGGTTTGGAGTTTAAATAGTTTGATATGAAAATAAAACAAAAACATTTCAAACTGAACTGTGTTTACCCTATTTTCATGTACCAAAAATCATTTTTTAATCAAATATTTTCTTCTATGAATATATTTTACATCAAAAACCAAAAGAGCAAATTCATTAATTTGTCAATCAACAATAAACCATGTAAAACTTCTATTTTATTTTCAAAAAGGAAAAAAAAAAAACATGAACATTATTTAGGGAGCTTAACTTATAATATTTTTAAAAAAAATCTGAAATATGAACAACACTCGTCCATTGAAAATGGTGACTCGATAACTTACCGAATCAATATCGTGGTGAAATTTAATTATTATGAATCAAATTTTTATGATCAGATTCATCAACTTTATGTTAGCATCTTAATTTCTGCTAGTTAATATAATAGACATTAGACATTTTGTGCTTAGTCTTTTGGAAGTTACTTCTGCGTAATTTTATATGGGCATCTGGTCTTGATGCATCAATTTCGTTAAGCTGAAATAGAGGCATACTATGAAAAGATTACATCTGGAAATGTGCAGGCTAAGAACTCATTGTTGTACAGAGCCTTACATAATTGCAACAAATCGACAACTAAGTGCGATGCACCCGATTTACAAACTATTACATCCTCATTTGCGATACACTATGGAGATCAACGCTTTAGCTCGTGAGGCCCTTATTAATGCAGATGGAATCATCGAGAAGTCATTCACCCCCCGGAAATACTCCATGGAGGTCTGCTCTGCTGTCTACGACCAGCTATGGCAATTTGATCTTCAAGCACTGCCAGCTGATCTAATTAACAGGTACGATGTTGAACCACCTCATAGCTTATAGAAAAAAAAATGCTTATTCATTGAAATTTAGTCTTCAATATAAGATAGCAAGTAGAACTGATATTTTTACGACTGGAACGTCTAGGGGAATGGCGGTGGAGGATCCAAAGGCTCCACATGGCCTGAAACTAACAGTCGAAGATTATCCTTATGCCAACGATGGTTTACTTATTTGGGATGCCATTAAGAAATGGGTTACAGACTATGTCACTTACTACTATCCCGAAGCAAACCTTGTACAATCTGACGATGAACTCCAAGCATGGTGGACAGAAATCCGAACAGAAGGACATGCAGACAAGAAGGACGAGTCCTGGTGGCCGGTGTTGGAAACTCCGGACGATCTAATTGGAATCATCACAACCATTATTTGGGTATCTTCAGGACACCATGCTGCTGTAAACTTCGGTCAATACGATTTTGCAGGATATTTTCCAAACCGGCCTACCATTACTAGAACGAATATGCCTACGGAAGATCCAAACGACACAGAAAAGGAGGAATTTCTGAAGAGACCCGAGGAGTTTATCCTGAAATGTTTCCCTTCACAAGTTCAAGCAACCATTGTTATGGCCATTTTAGACGTTTTATCGTCTCATTCGCCCGACGAGGAGTATCTTGGGGAGAACATCCAACCGTACTGGAAAAATGATAAGTATATAAATGCTATATTTGAACAGTTCACTGGGAGATTGAAGGAGATTGAAGGAATTATTGATGCTAGGAATACTAATGAGGATCTGAAGAATAGATCTGGAGCTGGAGTAGTTCCATATCAGCTTTTGAAGCCATTTTCTGAAGCAGGTGTAACAGGAATGGGTGTGCCTAATAGCATTTCCATTTGATGTAAGAATGCTTTGTATTGGCAAACTTCAAATAATTGTCAGGTGTATGAATTTGAATAAGGGAAAATGAATAATATTTACGTTTGTTAAAGCTATTCTTGGATTTTATGAATAATTATCTACATTTGATTAGAGGAAATTATATGGAGATATAACTTCTACGTTTATAGGACGATTTGCTCATTAGTTCTTCACTGTAAAAATGATGATATATAGAAAATGGTCTCTCGAGCAGAACTCGAGACTCATGGAAGTATATCGTGCAAGAATCATGCTACGTGTACAAAGCAACATGGGCCTTGTACTACTAGGGGCGCTGTACAATCATTATAATCCATCGTGCAAAAAGTCCTTTTACATTTACACTTACCCTTAAATATATAAGGTTTCTTTTGAACTTAATGCCACAAAACAATATGGCATGTTTATAAGTAAAACTCAACAACATTGGTTAGGAGATTCTCAAGAATCCAAACAGAACAAAGCGCTAGCAGGCTACCCTGACTTGAAAAGTAATAAAATTCAGAGTGGAAAGGTTTCGGCTTGAAAAGCCGACTTTCTCCGATGTGTGTACTTCTTTGCCTATAGGATTAGTGATCAATGAACTTTTATCGATCATTTTGTTCGATGTTCATTTAATATAACTTCGTTTCAAGTTGTCACATCATCTTTTCTAGTTAGTTTATGTTCGAAGTAATCAAATTGTGTATGAAGTTTAATTTTAGCGATCAATTTAAAACAAATGAAGTTTAGATACCAACATGAAGTTTTGGCAAAAAGAAGAAAGTTGATCGTCAATATTTTATTATAGTAGAACAATTCTCACCAATGACGGAAACCATCAATAGATATTTAAATTTAAGCGTGCTCCTCATATAGGATTAGTGATCAATGAACTTTTATCGATCATTTTGTTCGATGTTCATTTAATATAACTTCGTTTCAAGTTGTCACATCATCTTTTCTAGTTAGTTTATGTTCGAAGTAATCAAATTGTGTATGAAGTTTAATTTTAGCGATCAATTTAAAACAAATGAAGTTTAGATACCAACATGAAGTTTTGGCAAAAAGAAGAAAGTTGATCGTCAATATTTTATTATAGTAGAACAATTCTCACCAATGACGGAAACCATCAATAGATATTTAAATTTAAGCGTGCTCCTCATATAGACATGATTGGTAATAGTGAAGTGATTTTTGGACAAGAAGATGATTTCGATTTAACAGTTTGATAGTTTTTACCAATCAGCTTAGTTTGCCATTTTAACGTCTTTATTGGAATAATTGTTCACTGAATTTATCCACTCTCAATACAATTTCCAATTTTATAACTGGACTTTTTTTCTTTTCTTTTTATCATGTGGAAATAAAAAACAAATTGTACAGCCAATCCAGTCAATATATATACACAAATATTGATTAGGATAACTATTAATTTAATCAATATAAAATTATTGATCAGGATAAATATTAATTTACTCCAGTCAACAAGTTGACTATTCCGTTTTGACACCACTAGTTAGAAATAAATAAGATACCAAAATCACTCTAATACAAAATTGTCATGAATCTGACCAAATAATTAAAGACGAGAATAATGGATCACATAAGAAAACAAGATTTTTGTGGAAGAAAATGAGAGTTTATTATACCAAGAGACTAAAATGGTTTTTACAATATTTGATTCTTTCAATTTAAATCTCAACAATTCTCTCAAGTTTATAATATATACAACAATGTTCTAATTGTTATCTTGAGTCTATTAAGAGCTTACGTCACCTAAAGTATATATAGGAGCCAAATTTTGGAGTTGTAGATAAAGTAGAGCACATGAATCGAGGTCAACATCAAGTAGGAATCCTTTTCAACCCGCCGATGGTGTCTCAGGGTCACTGTCGACGTTTCAGAACCCGGTGGCCAGCGCTGGCCTTGCTGGTACATTTTTCTTTGCTGGGTTTTGCGGTGCCCTGGGGCTGGCGCCCAACCCTATTTTACACTTCCACGCCCGGCACCCTCGATTCCATCCTTATCCTTTCGAAATAAAATTATTATCCCAATCAAACTCTCAATCCACGATAATATTTGATCCATTATTAAATCGAACTTCTAAACCAAAAGTATCTAGGCTTCTTCTATGAATCAAGATTTCAAATTACATAACATTTGAGTCACGAACATACAGATTATTTGTTCACTGAATTTGTCCACTCTCAATACAATTTCCATTTTATAACTGGACTTCTTCTTTTTTCCTTTTTATTATGTGGAAATAAAAGACAAATTGTACAGCAAATCCAGTCAATATATATAAAAATATTGATTAGGATAACTATTAATCTAATCAATATAAAAATATGATTAGGATAAATATTAATTTACTCTAGCCAACAAGTTGACTGTTCAAATTATATCATATATATTTTTTACAGCTAATTAGTTTCACATAACATGCGACATCAAGGATGATACATATACTCGTTCACTTGATTGACTAAAACCTTATCTTGAAATCTGCTTGAAAATTGATCTTTTGCAACATGATCGATCTGTATATTTTCCTCTATATCCACCCAATCAACCCCATATGATCCTTATATAGCCTTTGTTTAGTTGTGATTAAAATCGGATATTTAGTAAATTTTGATAAAAGTCGAAAAAATGTTTGGTTGAAAAGTAGTAAATCCCATTAAATATGTTGTTGGAATTAATTATCGACCTTGATTTAGATTAAAATCAAAATTTTAATCCCGATCAAAAGGCATAGTATGAATATTACTGTTAAGGAATAAAATCAAATATCGAATAAAGATGAAAACATAAATCAATTTATAAGAGTTTGGACTACATCTCTTAATAATGTTGACCTTTTAAGATAAAACATTAATTCTTAACATGATATCAGAATTCATTAAGTTCTAACGAGCAATTTGATCGGATTAAAATTCAAAAAAAATTGAGTATATGAATTTCAAGATTGATTTGTGCAAACGAGCCAACATCTTGTAGGGACATGTTAAGGAATAAAATCTCAGATCGAATAAAGATGAAAACATAGATCATTTTATAAGAGTTTGGACTACTCCTCTTAACAAAATTGACATTTTAAAATGGAACTCCAATTCTTAACAATTACAACACCTAACACATATAGAATATTCAATATAACTACATAATACAACATGATTGAGCCATGCATTATTTAAAACCCGCGTTTATCGTAGAAGCTGTTTTTTAATATATATGTCTTTATGACCCGACACTACTATACAAATATTATTTATTAAATTAAGAACTTCGAAATATGCATATTATAATAAAGCATAAAAAACTATTAACCACAACATGTTAATCTCAGTAGTTCTAAATATTATTAATTACAATATGTATATACAAATATTTTCACTGATTTAATGCATACAACGTGCAAATAATTTATTTTGGATATTCAACCATCTTTTGTAGTGTTGTTCCTCAACCTGTTGCTCAATTTAGCAAGCTGATTCTCCATTTTTCATTGTAATTACATAATTACTTTACTCATCAATAACGAAAGAGTCAAAACCTCAGTAAACTTCAAATGTGCCCCTCGCACAAACATGTTTCACTTGGAAAAAAAAAATTATACATCAACTCAAATTTGAATTTTAAAAACCAATTTAGTGAATGTGTGAAGGGAACTTTTTATCGAAGAATTAGACCGTGTCCATAGTTGACTACTAATTCTACGCACTGACGAATTTACAGTAGGGGCAGCCAGGGCCGTACCTGTGTTTCGCG
>CAIGRN010126073.1:0-23744 GCA_903798345.1 Fraxinus anomala | reverse complement strand
AATTTATGAGATACGTTTATTATCTTCTTTTTTGTTTAATTCCATTATTGAATTTAATTGGTCTTGATTTCATTCATCATTTTTTGTTTTAATCTTAATTGCTTCTCCATTTCCTCTCATAGGAAAAATATTCCCAACACCCACTTCACTCATCCTCATCCCACCATGACACCGCCCATTCCTATCTGCATCCTCACGTACAGAGATCTTAATATTGGTTTAAAGGCAAGTCCTAGGATTTCTCCCTCCCTCAAAATGCATCAAACTACTATCACCTTTACTTTGTCCTTTTTGTTCACATAGAAAGAAGATACACAAATGTAAACGGAACGCTTAAACTCAGAACAACACCCTCTTGTGTAGCTGGGGAGTCGATATGGCAATAAATCTGCATCCTGAAGATCTTCGGTCCAAGTTAAGAAATGTAATGATCAAGTTCGAACGCTTGAGCCAGTGATCAAATGGATGATTGTTGCTGTAACAAGTCCCAGCAGTGCGCCAGCAACTACCTGAAGCATAAACCAGATATATCAATTTATTTAAAAAATGTATATCAATTTTGTGACAATATATAAAACTAGATATGATCTGGATTAGATGGGATTCCACAAATTGAAGTATTGCAGGTATTCATTAAGGGTGTTGAATGAACCCGAAAAGGCAAAGACATAACCTAAAATAATGATTACATGAAATGCAAATCAATGGTATAATGAATAAAATTAGAATGGAAAATACTACGTAATAAATGCTACTTGCACGTATAACACTATGTGGAGTAGGGTAAAGAGTAGTAAATGACATTCTTTTGAATGAAAGATTAAAAAATATTATCCACCTAATATTTTCCATTCTAATTTTGTATTAGATTCCTTGTACGGTCTCATACTAATTGCATCCTAAGAGTATGTTTGGTACACGGTACTAAATTAAATGGTACAATGCTCATGATTTTAACTTTTTCGTCTTTCTTAACACTACGCAGTCCACACCAATCAAGCCAAAAAAATCTCTATGTTAGCCATTTACAAACAGAGACGGAAAAATTTAGCAAGAAAAGAATCAAGAAATCCAAGGAGAATGTTTGGCTAAGCTTAAAAAGTTTCTTATAAGTAAATAAGTTATGAAATGACTATTTCTTTTAATTGGTGAAAATAGAAATAGGCACTTGCCCTACTTTGTCAGAAAGGTAGGTTTGAGAAGGCTTGGGATGACATTTCATCCCACTTGGCCTTCTTTTACTGGGAAACATTGTTGAGTAGGCAATGTAAAGAAAAAAGGGAAAATCAAATTAAGAAAAATTCAATACTCGTGCCCCAGATGGGCAAAAAATAAATGATATGATCAGGTAAAAAATCTTATCTTCCGTTAAAGCAAAATAATGAACCTGAGTAGGTGTATGACCAAGAAGTTCACGCAATGGTCTGCTCTCGGCTAGAGGATGTTCAGCTGGAAGTTCACACACAATTTGATTTAAAACCTGAAAAGCAGTTTTTTAGATGTTTCTCGTGTATATAGCATAAAACTTTGTATACTCGTAACAGTATATGGTATCTTCAAATCTATCAATTTTTTGCAAGCAAACATGCTTACGCATTTGCACATGCATCTATATTTGCACAGATACAAACCGGCAGCAGCAAGAGCCACAAACCTCTGCTTGTCTTCCAGCATGTAATCTTACACCCGTCGCATCATACATCACCTGCCACAGGTTGTTCTTATAAGTATTCTACGTTTTATATAACAATAAATAAGTGAAAACATGTGAAAATCTGATTTAAGGACAACCAAGTAATGGATAAGTGTTTATGCTTGAAGGAGGCCAAAAAATCAAAACTACGATAAACATTCTGTCCATATAATTTCTTTCTTCTCACTGATTTTACGAATCAACAGCTCCACAGACGTGGGTATTTTTATACAATCTCCTTTATGATTCCAAAAATATTTGGAGGTCTTAAATTTTTCTTTAACTACAGTAAAAATGATAAATATTTTGATAGCAAGTTATAAGTTACTTTCAAAATCAGCAACCTTCTCGTTTCCAACTTCGACCAAATAAAAAACTATTGCATGTTTGGACGTGCTTAATTTTTTCTTAAAGTTGGTTGAAAGTACTTTTTATCTACACATTTCATAGGACCAACTAATTGTAAGCAATACCAAGAAACCAATGCAATTCTTTTAAAACTCACTTGTTTATAAGTAAACTTATTAGTAATTTTTTAAGCTAGCCAGGACACACTAAGGGTGTATTTGAGCTCCATTTTTTGAAAGAATGAGTTTTGCAGTAGTGATGTTTTGGAAAATGTGTGGTTAAAAAGTAGGAAATGTTTTGTGTTTACGTGTAAAATTATTTTATTGGAAGAATGTACGGTTGCAAATGAGTTTGAGAAAAAATGAATTTTCATATAATGGGGCTCAAACATGGGCCAAGTCAATAATGGTCTCACAGGAATGTAGAAAAGAAAGATTATACCACAAACAACCAAGAGACATCATACCACACATGCCAAGATAAACACCATTGCAAATAATGATCCTCCATAGCCCTCCTGCAAACCAACAGCAACCATAAGAGCAACTACTGTTGCTGAATGGGACGACGGCATACCACCAGATCCAACAAGTTGCTTTAGATCCCAACGTCTTTCCTTATACCTGCAAGATTTATAACACTGAGAATTTTACAAATAACAAATATATTTCTCATTGCCAGTCTACGTGTAAGGGTTTTTTGAGCAGCATTTAACCCTGCTATTTTTTATTTTTCTGAGTGCGTGAAACTTTTAAGTAGTACAGAAACAAGATTAAGTGCTTGTTTGGTATTGCTTTTATAGTGGATCATGCAAAATGAGGTGATAAAAAATAGGTAAAAGTGTTGGGTTCAACCAAACGCGTGGATAAAAATGATGTTTGACCAACTTATAACTTCGAAACTCTCTAATATGCTCTAAATACCTCTCTCAACTCTCAGAATTCGTTTAGTACCTAGTATTTGACTGGATTGAACACTATCACGAGCAAGATTTTAGCTTTTTTTTTCTTTATTACTTTTCAGTGTTGTACATACTATCTTATAGAAGAAGCCATCAAAGTTTCAAGATAAGGAAATACTTAAACCAGTGTTCTAAAAGGCATGTGCCTTTTTGTTAGGCAAGTGGTATTTTATTGTTTCAAAGTATAGCCCAACAAAATGCTAAACTGCTAAAACTTAAAAAGGAAATAAGTCCAACAAAAAACCCACCCTAGTCTACAAGCATAGCTTTCAGTGCCCACGAACAAAGCATTACTGATTTAGGGTGTTTTATGATTTTGAGAATTATGTTTTTGATGGAAACTTGAAAAATATATTTGAAATTCCTATAATATTCAAGATATGCATTATTTTAATTATTTATGAATTTAGAATAATTTAAATAATATTAAAAATAGGAAAACGACTTATTACGTAAGGTTAGAGACTTGATCTCCACGCCTTGACACTTTTAGAACCTTGCTTCAAACATGCCAACTACATGGAAGTATTGCATCAGGGTACCAAATGAGGGTTAGGTTCATGACCTCAACATGCTCTGAATAGGATTGTAAGTCTGGCCTAAAATAATGTACAATGTGTAGAATATGCATCCTACTATCAATTGTATTTTGCTAAGTGTTAACTGCAGCGCCTTATGCATATGTTCCAATTGACCTCTAATCTTGCCAGAAAATTTACTCAAGCTCCAATTAGAAAGACACATGGGTCGTCCTATAACATGTTATCAAGATCATAAGAGATACTGGATTTTCATCTACTTGTTTATGAATACTGGTATGCAAGATGTATTTCAATAATATTGAAGTTTATGCAAATTAGTTTGTCAAATCACAAATCTATATAATGGCTGGTCACCCTTGCATTCTTTTCCTCATCCTCCAACCAAATTGGACCGTGACCCATCTACTGAACTGCACATTGCTCAAAAGATTATTTACACAACCACCGGACTCGACCTAAACAGGTACTTGGGAGGCTAAATAACTTGGGGGTAATATCATAACGGAGGTTTTATTAACGAGCCTTTAGAAGAAAATTTTAACATTGATTCTTGTGTTAGAGAAGAACCAGAAAATTTCACTCCCTGAGGACTAGTACTCGGACATATGTCTTTTAAATGATGTGCTCATTGTATTGAATTTAGTTAGCTACTTACTACACAACAACGAAAAAAGACAACAAACTAATCATCGTTCCCAATAAATTTGGGGCCGGCTTTTTCGTCTCCATTAGGTTAGATATTTGCTATGAACAATTCATTTTGTCATCTTTCTTTATTTCCCTTTATGAGCTTATATACTGAACTAAATAAATCACAGGGTTGCAGTTTTTTTCTGCGACGTACTTATGGATATGTTTTCTGAAGTTTGAATTGAATTATCAAAGTTTCTTATAATTATTGAATTATATTCATCTTTTTCCTATTTCTAACAAAAAGATTTTAATTGAAGCTCGGAATCAGCATAGATATAAATAAAGAAAAAAAAAAGACATCTAATTCAGCAATTCATAAATTTTTCTCAACAGATGCATGCAATTGCAAAACAGTTTAGATATAATCATTTGAATAAACATTTTCAAGAAAATAATAATTTTTAACAACAGATCCCATTTCCAAGATTTCTTGAATCAAGCAAAAATCAATTGAAATAACAAAACACCCACTTAAGTGTGTGTGTGTGTGTGTGTGCAGGGGTGAATCAAAAGCGTACCAGGAGAGAACGAGCTTGAAAGTTTGGGCAAGCGCAAAGGCGATGAGGGCCGACATTAATGGATAATTCGAGAAAATCGAGGACGAAACATACGACGTCGTTGCTGCAGCCGCTTGTGTTGTTGTCTCTAGCGTTGATCCTCCCATCTCATCCATCACCATTATCATCGAATATCTCGATATATTAAAATATTACTCTTGGTCTTGGGTCAATAACGTTGATTTGCCTCTCAATTTTCAAGAACTCGTAGAATTAAGCCAAGAATTATGTTTTATATGCGTAAATTTTCTGTATCTTTACAGTAAGAATAGAGGAAAATGAAAAAAAATGGATCTTGGGAAGAGCAGCGAAGAGGTCCGAGTTGTGCTATTTGTTGGGTGGCACCGTGGCAGGGCTATTTTGGGAAAACTGCACTACTGAACCCCAAAACTATTGCTATTAGTGACAATTTGATCCTTAAGACTTTTGCATAACTCGTCCCATTGAAGGAAACTATTCAAATCTTTGTTAAACGATCTGATCTTTGTCAAAACATGCCTCATCCAAATATAGGCTCCAAATTTGGAAAATAAAATTTTGTTTCGTGGGACAAAGGTTGAAAGGTTCAAAATGTATAATGAGACTTGTTTGTTGACGCAAATGCAAATTATGTATTTAATTGAGACTTTTTGGAATTTTAAAAGTTTAGAGTATTCAATATAAACTTTTGGAGACTCTCTAAAAATATTAGTGTATTCGATTGAAACTATTATATACTTTCAAAAAAAATTTAAAAGTCACAGTGTATTTAATTAAGAATCTTTAGAAGTTTTTATAAGTTTTTGGGTATTCAAATTTTAATGATTTTTATAAACTTTTATAAATTTTCATAGTATTAACTTTTAAATGAAAATTACTAAAATAAAATCTCAAAATTTGTCTCTAGTTAATCATAAGATTTTGAGATTTCACGACAAAAAAAAGAAATTAATATATATATTTTTTTAATATTTCTCTTTTATTTTCCCTTCTACGAACATTAGAATATGATTAAAATTTAGTTTTTTTGTATCTCATTAATTTTTTTTTCTCTCTTATTGTTTATTTTTATTTTTTATGAAAAAAGTTAAATTGTATTCTTATAACTTATTTTTTTTCATTTTTCATTCATTTTTTGTGAAAAACATTTATTTTTAATTAAATTATAAACTTTTATATAGACAAATTTATAATTAAATTTGAATATATAATTTTATTTATTCTTTAAATGTATATTTTATTAATAATACTAAATATTAATTTTATTTTTTTATATGTATTATTATTTATTTAATTGAAGTCTTAAATTTTTATTCTTTATAAAATATTTTTTTATTATATGGGGTGGGAACCATCACCTTATATGTGATAATTTCACAATATTGTACTAGATCCACGTGAATTCTATTTAAATGAAAGTTTTCAAAGTCTTTTAAATTTTACAGAAGTCTAAAAGTTTTTAAATTAAAGTCTATAGAAGTCTACAAAAAACTCCTACTAATTCTATACAAATCTCTTAAAAAATCAACGGAATTCACGTAAATCATCACTTAAAAAAAATCTATCAAATTATTCAAAAGTCTCAATTGAATACACCCCGCAATGTGATAACACTTTTAGCCCAAGTTACAAATACGGAAAAGCTTACATATTGGTTTACACTTTTGGAACCACCAAGATCCAACCAAACCTGACTATGACTAAGTTAAACACGTGATTAAGCAACTTTCATATGATCAATTAGTTGTCTAATCGAACTTATTTGGTGTAATTCATCTCTTAGAGCACAAAGGATCTCAAAAATCACCACAATTAGGATGTCAACGGATTGAAATTTGATCTGAATTCGATGAAGTTAATGAGAGATGAATTTAGGATCTCAATCCGTTAACCCGATCAAGATCCGAATCTGATAATCCGTTAATTAAATGGATCAAATATAAATATAGGTCAATTCGATCCGATAACAACCCAATCCGATTTGTTATAAATAGTTGAGTTGATTAAATATTTTTATTGCCTGTTATTTGTCACTAAAATAAATAAATGAGAAAATAAAGAAATTTAGAAAAAAAAATCATCAAATTCAAAATATAAAAAAAAATAAGAAAGTTAATCTACGTGTACACGGTGTTCTAAATAGTGTAATGTGTTGCAAGGGGTTGAGGTTTTGGGTTACGAAAGCCCAGACGTAAAAAAATGTAAAAAGGTATATTCTTATTTTAATATTATTTTACATTTTTAATCAATCTAAAAATTATTTAATAATACATGCAAATGATAGTATCAATTGCAATTTTAATAGCTTAACAAAATAAATATATTCGATAAACAAGATATAGTATAATAATGCTAATTGAAATATTTGGAAAGTTTTTAATTTTTATTAATTAGCAAAAGATAGGAAAAATGATTAATTTAATAAAATATAAATAAACTATTTATATAATACAATACATTACAATCAAATCAAATGTGCAATATGCTATAACCAAACCAAAGGTACAATATATTACAGCCAAATCAAATGTATTCTTATCTCACATTGAAAGTTTATAACAAAATATTTGAAAATGTCATCTATAAATAGTGAGTGTCAATAAATAGGTAAGCAATTTTTTGTGCATTTCAAAATTTCAACTCAATTGGCTAAAAGTTAAAAAAGAAATTGAAAAATTTATAATTATTAAACCCGGTTAAGAATTGGAAAAAATGGAAAAAAGAAGTTAATTTCAACATTTATTTTATTTTCCTAATTTCTTTAATTTCGGATCGGGTTATCGGATTAGACATAACAAATCTGATATGAATTTAACAATCAAATATCCGTTTGATTATCGGATCGAATTGGATATGGGCATATTCGATCCATATCCGATCCATTTATAGCTCCAACCACGATCCTCATCCTAGCGTTGTTGGCATTTGCTTTATATAACTCAAACCCTCAAATGTTATTATACTCATATTCGACTTGAAAACTTGTTTCTACAATATACTTTACTAAAACAGTGTACAATCACATTTAACTTGATAGATAGTCTCGGCTCAATACCACATTGGTTTCACCTTAACGATCTTAGGTAGTTCTTTTGTTCTATTAAAGTTTTGCAAGATTGCTAAAGATCTCGTTCCTTTTTCCTTAATTATAGAAATTATTGTCTACAAAAATGTGAGGTTGTCATGGCATTTAATGAAGATTCGGACAAAATCAATTGTTTAGAATTGATTTTAGGATAATGCTAAAGGAACATAACCCTTCGCATAAGGGTGTTCATGTTCCCCTAGCATAACCCTTGATTTTATTACTGTAACGAAAGATTGATAATTCATTTTCAACGTTTAAAAGTAGAGATCCAACGTACTAACTAAGCACTAATTTCAAGAAAAATAGTGCAATTTGTCCATGTTATTTTTGAATTTACATTTGTTGTAGTTTTGACGGGAATATGCCATATATTTATGTTACCTACAATATACCCCCACTAGATTTTGATGTTTGCAATTCAAATACAATCTTGCTACACATACATTCTAGTTGACATTTTACTTTACAGTGTACTATATTGCACACAATTTTACTATTGATTTCTTCAACATTTAAAATAATCAATGATCTCGATTTTGCCACATATTCAAATGTTACCCAAGTTGTAGGGAAATAATGTACAAGTAGCACAATTGATCCAAATAATGATACCAAGCTCTTTGATTCTTGTACTCATTTCTACGTTATACCGCATAAGTTTTCTTGAAAATGAAATAAAAGCATATTTGATTAATCATAAATAGTCGTTAAAATAAAATGAAATTAAGCGTTATAATTATTTGTCGAATTCGATGATAGAATGAATGATATTTGTTTGTACTCAAATATAATAATATTATTCATAGTCAGCGACTACAATAGTTATTATATTAATATATAACAGCTTGTTATTTGAGACATTAATTTCCTTAATTTTGTTGTCTCAAATAACAAGATGTCACATAATGATGACTACTACAGTAACTGGCTATGAATAGTTGTAAATATGTTTGGTTTAAAAATTATTTCATTTTAAAACTTTCAAGACGTTGTACAATGGATAAAATTTTGTCAAACTTAATTTCATCAATATATTCGAATGGATCTACAAGTATTATTTATCATTAATTTCTATCCGTTTATAAAATAAACATTTTCCAAGTTCTTCCAGAACAGATAATATTTATGCCTGAAAAAATTAACGGGTCAAGTACAAGGACCATGCTTATGACGCAGGTAACTAGTTATGTGCGCCAAATCTTATGTTGGATGTTAGATAAACGAAGTCTCGTGTGGATAGTGAAAATGATTCTATTCCCAACCGAACCATAAAAATCGTTCTATTCGAACCAACTTGACCCTTTTTTTTAAGCGGGTTCGATTTTTTGGATGTCTAGACGGGTCAGATTATGGATTAACTCATGAAAATTGAATAAACCTTCCCAACTTGATCCGCCTACTTTAAAAAATAAATAAATAAGAGAAAGGAAAATAATAATAATAATCATAATAATAATAAAATGCCTTAACATAATCACTCCTTAGTTGAAAGAAGCCCTAAAATCACTCTCTTCCCTCTCTCCCGCTCAAATCGTCGACAATAGCCACCTTCGTTTTTCAGTTTCCAACGCCGATCAATGCACGTCCAGTGCTAGAAAACCTACAAGCCAAGTATATTATTTTACTCTTCGCTCTTCAAGCTTCTTTAGTTCTTTATTTTTGTTTGATTTTTTTGTTCTATGCCACATTAGGCGTTTCTTCATATACATACAACTGCTTTACTAATTACTATAGTTTACAATTCTTTAGTGATGTAGTTACTTGTTAAAAATATGTGTTCCAAGACTTGATTGGTGAAAATTTAACTGGAACATGTAATTTTGTCATGAAATATGTAATCATTATTGGATAATTATTTTGATGGATATTTGGTGGGATGTGCTATTTTAATTTTCAAGCTTATTGACATAGAATGATTTTATTAATATTGCTTTAGACCCAAAAATTGGATGACTTTAATCTTTGTTGATAAGTTGTCCCAAACCGATCGATACTTGATTGAGTTGGATTTCAACATTTACACAAGTTGGGTCAGGTTAAATTTTGATCAAACCGATCATATTGGATTGAGTTTGAATCGAGGCAAAAATCGACCCAACTCATACCCACCCCTAATAATCACTAAGAATGGAAGTTTGGAACTCAACTTGACCATGGTAGCTTAGGTTAGCAAGACTTGCGAATTAATTTTAGCTTTCTTGAAATGCCACTTAGAAGGGGTTGTTTGATAAAACTTTATATAAATCATAGAATGTGTTATTGAAAGTTGATAAAAATAATTGATTTCAAGAAATGTATGATTGAAAACAAGTTATAAAAAATAAGATCAAAGATGAGCTTAGAATAATGATATTCAACGTCACTAGTATTTAACACAAATCTAGGTGATTTTACTTGTATCATTAAATTATAACCCCAATAGGAGTAAATAACATTACACTTAAATTATATTTTCAATTGAATATAAAGATTTATGACTAATTTATTAGGACTTATGACATACGGACACATAAACTAGTGTTCAATATTACTGATATTAGATAACATTATTCATTTACAACCGACGCGATAAGATTGTGCCTCAGTGGGGGAAGGAATTCTAAGCACTTATAAAATTTATAAATGCCTTGGACAAGGCACTTGTTCTCGTTTCACATGTTTGCTTGGAATATAAGTAATTTAATAGTCAAAATTTTCAAAAATGTCTTTAATTTTTATTTATTTTTTTAAAGTAAATTTTAAATTGACAATTTGACATACTTAAATAAAAGTATATTTTAAGTTACTTTTGAGCACGAACAAAGATGACAATATCTATCTTCAAATATCCAAAAAAGTAGGTTTCAAGCAATTTTAAAAGCACAATTAAGCGTGTTATCCCGTCCAAATCATTACTTACTTTTCTTTAATTATATGGAATTTGGCGCAAATGGTAATTTAGCACTTAATTTTAATTAGGAAAATTTGCAACTATGTCCCTAAACTTTAGATTTATAACAAATGGATCCCAAATAAGGGCAAATATAGGAGGGAATCCTGTATCAGATTGAAATTATATTCAAGTGTAATTATTCAACTAAATAAAATTAAAACACAATTACCTAATTGAATTAAATTGAAAGTACAGCTACCGGAAATGAAATTTACTCCCAAATAAAAGTACCAAACAAACAAGGCCTAAGGCCTCTTTGTAAACATCGCTTACAGTCACACTGCCCTTCGGAGATTCCTATGTTTTTCGACAAAACTAATAAAACCGTACTTTTGTGTGTAATTTTCTCGGTGCCAACTTTAATCTTCTCTCTTTTTTCTACACCTGGGTACTCATCATGTCTGCCTCCGCTGCCGGATCGGCCATCGTTTCGTTAAACTCGGCCGGAATCTCCTACCAGTCCCACCGGAAAATCGCCCATATCCGGCATTTATCGTGGCCAATTAAAGTCCCGCATTCTCTGAACTTGCAATGCAGATCCCCCAGCTCCTCTTCATCAGGTATCAGAAATATATGATTTCAAAACTTTTTCTCTTCTGTTAGTTATGTGTATACGTTTCTGTGTATTTGTACGTATATTATGCTATGTAGTGTGCATGCACTTCTTTGATTTAATTATATATATGAATTGGGAATTGGGAGAATTTTTTTTAAAAAAATAATGCAATCTTCAGCTCCGGGTTTTTTTTTTTAGATTAATCAGCATTTTTGTTGAATACAGTAGCTAATAGATTTATTTTTAAATGCTCAAAATTCTAAATGAAAATGAACTAATGGCATGTTTGGAACCGTGGATTGGACAGTATTAGATACTATTATAGAAGAAAACAAATTTAAATTTAAAATCTTGTCCACTGTAGTGGCCAATTCTGTATAGTTCTGTGCAGGAAATGTACCCTGACTGCTGATTTTTTTAATTGAATGGTTTATATGAAGGCATAAAAGCCCAGGTTGCGTCTGTTGAGCAAGCAAATACTGAAGCAATGCCTAAAGTCGAAGCTCCGGTTGTTATTGTTACTGGAGCCTCCAGAGGAATTGGCAAAGCAATTGCTTTGTCTTTGGGAAAAGCTGGTTGTAAGGTTGGACTCTTTGCCTTGCTACTGATCTAGACGTTTATTTAAGATAGCTGTTTATGCAAGCTCTGGTTAATTATGTTCTCAATTGCAGGTTCTGGTTAATTATGCAAGGTCATCAAAGGAGGCAGAAGAAGTTTGCAAAGAGGTGAATGATTCCACTGACAAATATAAGTATAGAAATTATCGGCAACATAAACATGCTTTTTCTGGATTGTTTCAAATATCTATGTTCATAGTTCTTTAGTTCAAACAAATGCGTTAACCCATTCAGCTATATGCAACTTTCGATCTTTGAAAGGTTCCACGGAAGGTCCATACTTTCTAATCAGTACAGTTGTTTGAATTTAGAGTTGAAAGTTGCTAACCTAAGGGGATTTAACATTCATTTAACGCCCCATTCACAGAGAAGAATATGGATGAAAGACAAAAATCAGCTGCCACCTGCATCTACATCAATCTACAGAATAACTTGTGTATAACGTTTGGCTAAGCTTAAAAGTAAATTTTAAGTTACTTCTCCCAAACATATATCAAAGTTACTTCTTTTTTGTCACTAAAGTTTGCTTTCATGGAAAATATGTGTTTAAAAACTTAGAAAGTACTAAGTTTGGTCAAGTCTTAGCCAATCATGCTCCGCGTCTTGGTTAATTAAAATAGAAAGTGATTATGTCTAGTATACCATTTCTTGCAGATCGAGGCATATGGTGGACAGGCTCTTACTTTTGGTGGAGATGTTTCACAAGAAGCAGATGTGGAAGCAATGATCAAAACTGTGAGCAAATTTTCCCGTTCTCTTAATCATCAGTTTATCTAGTATACATCAGTATGGTAATTTTTTGTTATCGGGACATCTGCAGGCAGTCGATGCATGGGGAACTTTGGATGTTTTGATTAACAATGCAGGTAATCGAAAGTTCATCCCGATTTAGGGGCATATTTATTTAGCACTCCATCTTTTTTAGAGGATTTGATATGGTTTCAGGTATTACTAGGGACGGTTTGTTGATGAGAATGAAGACATCTCAATGGAAGGAGGTTATCGATCTTAATCTTACCGGGGTGTTTCTATGCACACAGGTAGATTTCTTGAAGCTTCTATATGCATATTGGATGCTTAAATTCGTGTATAATGATCTGACGTTATTATTCTACGCAGGCAGCTGCCAAAGTAATGATGAAGAAGAAAAAGGTATTCCCACATCATATTTTTATATTTTTACAAAATAATTACGTGAAATCGAGCATGTTTGGTAAAGTAGATTAGACGTTTCAAATACTGGACGAAGAAGAAGCTTGAAAGTGTCCAGTGTGGTTTAATACTATGTACAGAACATTTACTGAATAGTTGGGCAAAATTATTCAACTCTTGATCATAAAAAGATGGATGCGAAAGATTGATCAAAGTGAATCTGTGACCAGAGTTAATATGAAAGGCATTGAGAGAAGATGTTTTTGGTTTTTTACCAATTTCAACAATCAAATATAATTTTGGCGATGATTGTGCAGGGAAGGATTATTAATATAGCATCAGTTGTTGGTCTCACTGGCAATATTGGGCAAGCCAATTATAGTGCTGCAAAAGCAGGAGTAATTGGATTTACAAAGACAGTTGCCAAAGAATATTCAAGTAGGAACATTAATGTAAGTTTTGTGGAGTTTTTTTTTTAGCAATACAAATATGCTAATTACAACTTATAATATCACGTGGAAGTTTTAAATTTATTCGAGGTTTCAATTTATAGGTTAATGCTGTCGCTCCTGGATTCATTGCATCTGATATGACTGCTAAGCTCGGTGCAGACATTGAGAAAAAGATTTTGGAGATCATTCCATTGGGTGAGTTATTTATCTTGTGAACATAGAAATAACTTTCTTTAGCTCCTGCCCATATTTGTGCCAAAAAAGGGGGTGCTTCTAAACATAGTTTTGTGCTTATTTGCCCTTCTTTAAATATATTTCTAAAATGGTTCTTTAAAAATTTTCGTAGAATCAAGAACGAAAATTTCATGTTTTACATGCCAGATCCATTTATGATCCTCCACTAGTTGGATCAATGGATAATCCAATTGGAAACGATAATAGAATGCATAATTCATTATTGTTAAGGATTAAAACTATAGAGAGTAGTTAATAATGTGAAATAGAAAAAAACAAAAGCAAGAAAAATGCATGATTTTAGGTGGTTCACTCTCAATATCAGAGGTACGTCTATCTGGTACCGTTGCAGAATTGCACTGCACTATATTGAAGAGGAGAATCACAATTTGTTATGGACTAATGCCTTCTCTGTTATTTCTCTAGTGCCCTTCATATGGCAGGAAAATATAAAGGCAATCTAGTACATGTGTGAATTTCTCAAAGTGCCACTATAACACTTAAAAAGATTTTGCGGAAAAGTGTACACTATATTAGGCATTTTGCGGAAAAGTGTACACTATATTAGGCTCCATGCATCCAACAATTATAAGAAGTTCTAAAATACCTACACTTACCCGATTCCCTCTAATTGGTAAATCTTGGACTTGTTTGATTGTGATAATAACAAGATTGCTATTCTTAATCCAGGAAGGTATGGTCAACCAGAAGAAGTAGCTGGACTGGTCGAATTCTTAGCCCTCAATCCGGCTGCCGGTTACATCACTGGACAGGTTTCGAAATCATTTCTTTCTCCTTTTGATTTCATTTGTATCATAATGCACTTTGTCCAAAAACGTTGGTTTTAAAAATAAGTGATTGCCCTTCTCCGACCCTTATTGCCCAACCTGAGAACAGACAGCTTATGCATTCCACTTAAAAAAAGCTCTACAACTCCCTGAAAAAGTTTTGTGTGCACTCATTAGCCTCCTTATTACCTTATTCAACTTCACTTGCTTGCACAGGTACTCACCATTGATGGAGGCATGGTAATGTAAGAGGGTTGCATCAAACTGTTCTACGCGCGAAACTACATTTCTTTCTCAGACGACATACACGCGCATCCCGACTCGCTTGTATGCCTTTTACTGAATAATTATAAAGGATTAGTTGTGGACTTGATGATTTCTATTTGTCAAACTTCATTAGATTGAGTTATGACTCTTCTTTTTCCTAATGCAAATCCATTTTGCAACGAGTTGTATTCATACATGGATGTCAGCATTAGGTGCAAGAATAATGATGTGTGATGAAGAAGACAAGACAAGGTTCAATATGTTCCTTTTATGACATGTTTCTTAGGAGGATTGGATATATTTTGGGAATTTTTACTCCATTGTAGAATTAACTTTTGTATTTTAGTTTTAATCTTTAATTAAAGTTTTATGTCGACCTAAGCCCAAAAAATGACTCAGGTTGAGAAATCATTTTAAATTAATAATGCAAGTTTGAGAAAACAAAATATAGAAGATGGACAAAGATTAGATATGATTTCAAATTTAGAAAAAATTGAAAAAAAAAAAAAATTACACTTAAGATTTACGAGCCCCGTCAAAAAATATTTTTTTAAAAAATGAAAAATATTAAACATAACAATTTTAAAAGGGAAAATTGTAATGGAGGTTCCAAACCTTTCAATTTACTGTAGAATACACCTTAATCCTTTATCTTTGCCATCGCAGTCCCAAACCTTCCACTTTAACTGCAATCGGCGCCCAGCATTCATTAGTCAACCCTGAAATTTGATGTTTGACTCGAATTGACAAATTAAATGAGGGGTAAAATAATATTATTTACAATTTTTATAATAAAACAATTAAAATATTAAAATGGTATATTTACAATTTTTAGTCAAAAGTTTTGGTCAACTAACAGATTTATGAACACAATCCGTCCACTTGTCCTTGTGCTGCAACGAAACAAAAGATTTGAAACTGTGAATGACATAAATGAAATGTTTGGATAAAGTCCGTAATAAAATGAAAGGTTTGGGACCCCAACTGCAATTCTCTCTTAAAAAATGATGAAAGTTAACAAACAAAATTATTCGTGGTATCTGGTTGAGAGTTCCAATCTATGTCGAGAAAAATGAAATTAGATTTTTTTTTTTTTAATCTGTTTTTTTTTCTTTTAAATAAGATGTTCTTAGACAAACAATTTCCATTTCCATATTCATCATGCTAACTACGTAAATTGCATAATATTTTAATTTCTTTTCATTTTCTCTAACCATACAATTGACTTCGATGATTTTTATTTTATTTTTCTTGGTTTCTTGAACAAGATGTAATTTACACGCACAAGATATCATTTCTGCTTGGTATCAGAATATTCTACTAGTACAAACTATTTCTAATGCAGAAAATCAAGGGGATTTTTTTTTAAATCTTGCACTTGCTGCTAATCCTCACATTTTCTTATCGAAAATTGAATCCAAAGACACCCACCAATCCCCAAAATTGGAAGACTTCTGGGCAATTATTCTTAGCAACTTTTTGTGAAAGTTAAATACAGTTTCTTTCTGCTTTAATTATATCCTGTTCCTTCTTAATTACAGATTTTCAATCAGAGTGAAACCCTTTTTGTATCTTTGAAATCCAAGTGTCTGAGGTCAACCAAGAAGACATCTGGAGGGATCAGATTGGATCTCCTGTTTTTGCAGTGTGGATCTATCAATGAATCCAAGTGTTATGTGAGAGGATTCACGAGTTGACTGACTCCGACTCCAAATTTATCCGGATCAAGGCTTAGTTTATCGTTGTTGTTGTCTTCGTTTGCATCTTGGGCTCCCATGGAAATCCCAAAACTCTATGATTCATATCTTCTTGTATTTACCTTTTTCTTCATCTTTATTTATTGCTTGGGATATTTCATCATTTTGAAACATTGGAGTAAAAAATATAGGGCTGAAGCTTCAACTTGTATCATGTCATTAGCCCATGGCACCCCTGCAGTTTTCTTAGCCCTTTTCTCTATACTAAAATCTCATCAGAGTATAAGCTTAAACCAACTTAATTTTGCTTCCCCAAACACTGCCTTACAAAACATGGTACTTGAATTTAGCACTGCTTATTTCTTGATGGACCTCTTCAACTATATTGTCCTAATTCCAATTGATGTTCTTTTCATTGCACACCACCTAGCCACACTATATGTACTTTTGACTTGCAGATATGTTTTAGGACATGGGGCAGTGGCCATTCTTGGAATTCTTGTTCTTGCTGAGATTACAACATTATGCCAAAACACATGGAGCCTAGCTAGACACCGAAAAGTCGACTCGGAAAAGGCTGCTAAAGTGTATGAATTCTTGTCACCCATTTTCTTTGCATACTATACTATGGTTAGAGGGATTCTTGGACCACTGTTCGCGTACAAGATTGGAGTGTTTTTTGCAAGTGGAATGCACGGTGATATAATTCCTCTGTGGGCATGGATTTCTTGGATGGTTGTGACTGTCTCCATAATTGGGGTTAGCTTATTGTGGATAATGAATCTATGGCTAGCTTTGTATAGAAATAGAATCAAGAAAGAGTTGAAGAAAATCAGTTAACTGGTAGGAACTCAATGGAAATGAAAATATATTGTAAAGTTCCCTTGTGTAGAAGAGAGAAATATTTGAAAAGTGTAGTTGTTTATAGATTAGTGATGGAATTTTTATCTTTGGTTGGCATTGTTATTTTGGGCTACCCTTAATCCCGTTTCTTGATTAGAGCGTGTCATCCTTGTGCAGGGACATGCTAATCTTCTTTGTTTCGTTTCGATTTTATTGGATATACTCAAAGGGATGGAAGAGAGACTTCATTTTTTTGATATTATCAAGTACTACATACTGTTAAGGAATAAAATTTCACATCGAATAAAGATGAAAATATAGACCAATTTATAAGGGTTTGAGCTACTCCTCTTAATGAGGTTGACCTTATAAGATGGAACTCCAAATCTTAACATGGTATCAGAGTCCGTTAAGCTCCAACGAACAATTCGATCCGATTAAGACTTAAAAATATTGAGCACACGGATTTCAAAATTGGTCTGCTCAACCGAGCCACCATCTTACGGGGCATGTTAAGGGATAAAATCTCACATCGAATAAAGCTGAAATTATAGACCAATTTATAAGGATTTTGACTACTCATCTTAATAATGTTGACCTTATAAGATGAAACCCTAAATCTTAACACATACTCGACCCAGTGAAACGACTCTCGAGTTGTTTTGGATGATGATTAGGATCCTAAAGAAACTCGAAACTGGTGAAATCGTTAGTCTCCATCTAATGACAAGAAAAAAATGAGCATTTGCTTCTTGCTATCTTCCTATTTGACAAAGCAGCATTATTCATTGTCAGCAAGGAAGCGGTATATCCAACAGAATCAGTTTTATTTTGTTTCGTAAATTGGCTGTTGTTTGAGGGATTTTTTAATAGACACGGCATATTCCCTACTATACAATATTAAAAAAGGAAAAAGACACAAGAATGGACAAGATTTAAAAAAAAAGATGTACGAGAAGTTTGACTGTTCAATACAATCAAATCCAATCTATCAAACATGTTGTATGTGATAACATAGTTCGGGAGCTCAAATTGAGAGAGTTGAAACAAATGTGAATTATGACCACCGGCAATATGTTCATATAAAGAAGACAGAAATCATTTGTGGGACGAATTCTGTATGTCTAAGACCCTGCTTGATGCACATTATTAGTAGCGAATGTATTTTAAATCGTTATTTGATGAGAAATATATGGTTAAAATATAAAGAAAAATTTGGATTAACGTGTAATATCATTATTGAAGAATGTTTGATTGAAAATAAGTTTCTAAAAAATGAATTTTTATAAAAATGTGGATTAAACAGAGCGTAAATCACCTTAGTACTACATACCAAACATGTGAGATTAGCACATATTAATCCTTAATCTTGCAAGAGAAGGTTCGCCGATAGAATTTGATTAAAAGATATTCATTAGTCCACCAATGGATGGCAAAATCATCAATATAACACAATGAATGAATCAGTGAAAATGTTAATAACATATTGATTACAGTATACAAAAGGACATCAAATATGTTCGTCGAATTTGACAGTAGTCTTGACCAAGTAAATGTTAGTGTGTACAGTTCTCCATCGCAAGGCCTCAATGGACTGAAACAGAAGTAGAGATTGATCAACCTTAGTAGAAGGTGTGTTCACTTTATTTCCGATAATTCTCCATCAGAGAATCGATTCGCAAGTGAGTACTGCACCAATTGTCTCATAATCCACATCTTTTTCTTCATCGACAGATATAGGAGATAACCAACACTATTCTGAAGATGGACTCGAATACAGTAGCAAATTTCACTTTGGTGGATAGACTTGGAAGATTACTCTTCAAACCCTGTTCTTTCATTGTTGGGGAAGGAGGATACCCTTAAAAATTTCTGCCAATTTGATGTTTGGGCTGTTTTGAATCTTGAACAGATTATGAATAATTCTGCAGGATACTCCTCTTTCAAGTCTGTAGCATCTCATTTTCTATCATGCTTCCTTCGCCCACGAAGAAGAAACTTGAGAAACCTGGCAGCACAGTTAGTAGAATCCGACTTCTTGTCACTGATTGAGCTAGACTTGGCATATGAATCGAAGCAATAAAGTTCAACAGAGCATAACCAACTCTTCTAGCTAAATCACAAGTAGCATCCCATTCATCCTAAATTCCAGAACCTGCAGCAAGTGGAAAATTGAATGATGCTCGTATGCAAGATGTAGAGCTTGTTTGGCTAAGCTAAAAAGTGACGTAACAGTTACTCTCAAAAGTATGTATTTTAAGCTTAAATAAACATGCTCCAAGTTAAATAAATATTTGGTCAAAGTCAGATACAAGTTACTTATTTTGATAGTAAAGTAATAGTTATTTTCTAAACAAGTTATATTTTTTACTCAAAATGAAGAAAAAATTAATTTATCCAAACAATTCAGCATTAGCATAATGGAGATTACCAGCACCCTCCATGTTCAAGAGGATTTCATTTTCTTCATGAAGTCTCGGATCATCTCAGCTTCATCATACAAATTCTTCTGTCTGATTTCATCCAAAAGCAAAGAACACGTTAGATATTTTGGTTTGATGTTTTGACGAATCATATCTTTGAAAAGTTGATAGGCATGTTCGCATTTGTTGGTTCTGCATAGCCCATGGATCAAAAGGGTGTAAGTTGACAAGTCAAGACATAGATGATGCTTCTTCACAATATCATCCAACAATTTTGTTATGTAATCACCCGTCTTCCCAGCTCCAAAATACAGCTTTAACAGTGGATAATACGATTGAACATCAGGTTTACAACACGACGCATTTTCTAAATTCTTGAGATACTGCAGTGCTTTTTGTTCTTGTCTATGATGACAAAACATAGCAATCATTGAATTATAAGTTGATGTATTCGGGCTCGTTTTATTCTTGGGCATTTCCTCCATAAAAACACGGATAGCCTCTTTCATGCGACCAGCCCGGCCTAAAGAATGAATCAAGGCATTGTAAAACAGTGTATCAGGTTTACAACCAACTGATTTCATTCTTTCAGATATTTGCAAAGCTTCCTCAAACTCTCCCGACTTGGTCAAGGAATGCATAATAGTTGTGAAAGTAACCACATTAGGGGGACATCCTTGAGTTTTCATTTCATCAAGAAGCTCATAGACCTTATGGAAGTTGTATTGGTTGCAATAGAATTGAATGATGGTCGAGTAGCTTATGACACATGGGCGACAACCAAGTCCTTTCATCTCTTGAATTGTCCAATGTGCCTCCTCGACCCTCTTTATTTTGCACCAGCCATGTATAAAAATATTGAAAGTGTTTGCATTTGGTGGAATGTGTGACTTCAGCTCCAAGAATATCATGCGTGCTTGCTCCACTTTATGCTCTTTGCAAAGGGTGTCAAGTAACAAGTTCATAGATTCTGTATTCTTTCCCAATCCAAATTTTCCCAACTCGTCAAATATCCTTACAGCATCTTTCCAATCCCCCGCACCAGCAAATCTCCTCATTATCTTTGCTATGGTATTAAGTGAGACGAGATTGCTCTCACGCATTTCCTCCACTAGTGCATTCACCTTTTCCATTTGCTTCATTTTTCCCAATATGTCCACCAATCTATCATACAAATCTGGTGAGGGTTTATAGTGAGGACATGCTTCAGCCCATCTAAAAACACCCAATGCAGACTTCCAATCATCTTTGAATCGATGAAGTAACCTATCAACAAAGCCATGAGTGATCTTTATGGTATTACATGCAGAATCATGCACCAGAGACTTGAAAACTTCGTCCTCTGTATTTGCCGCACAAACTTTAGAAATGATAACATCAACATCGGACTTCCTATGAAAGTCTACGCATTCTTCTGCTTGATCGGAAGATCTATTGCTCATGAAGTGGTCAGACTCGACACATACATGAAAAGGTAAAGTCGAAAAGGAATGAACATAATTTTTGGAGATATGGGAAGTGTCATATGTCTTTGGTAGGAAAAAGAAAAGGTTGTTGATTTTTGCAAGACTTCTGACAGGCAAGACCATAAGTGTAGTGGAAACGCTTCTCCTGCAATTTTTTGTGCAAATGAAATTTAATCACCAAACAATCCACTTTACTTGCATCCCTTAAAGAAATAAACATAGACACCAGTTAACCTCAAAATAAAGTGAAAATTTCTCAATACAAATAAATATAACTAAAACTAAAAAGTCAGACTCCAATCTCTTAAAGTAACTATTTCTAATTATTTCCAATTCGAAACCATAAACAGCAATTTAGCTAAAACTAAACTGAAAATTGCAGTTTATTAATTGCCCCCAACTGGATTTTGGTACGGTGTATTTCATCAATTACAGTTGAGGGCAACCACGAGATAGGTATTGTCAAGAAAAACAATTGATAATGGTAACTCAGCAGGAATAGATCCAGGTTGTGTTGAAATTAAATCATTCACAACAATCAAATCAAATTACCTTCCAAGTTTGGTGCTTGTAGAAATCACTGCAACGGAACACGTCACACAGTAAATTGTTCCCGATTTTTAGTGCAGGGGAAAACCTATAAAATGGGCTTGTATAGATTGATCTAATGGGCCGACCGCATAAAGTATGTCTATGCACCTCAAGCAAGGAAAGCAGTCAGTTGCAAGTGAACTTTTGAGGATGGAAAAAGGGAACAATTCACAATTAAGGTATTCACTATGCACAATTCAAAAATCACATTTTAAATCTTAATAATATAAAATCAGGAATTTATTTATTTATTAATTATATTTTATTAATTAAATATAATAAAGTCACAATTATATAATTAATGGTCACAAGTACATAATCATATGTCATAATTTATTTATTGATCACATATTATTACATTAATTAATCACAGATTAATTCGAGGTCACAGATCAAAAATTTTATATGTCACAGATAAAAAAAATTTATAGGTCACAATTTATCAATCAGCCACATATCTTCAAATTTGTTAGTCACAAATTATCGAATTTTAAGGTTAATTTATTTTATTGGTCACAGATAAAAAAATTATAAGTTAGTTTATCAATCAGTCACATATTTACAAATTTGTTGGTTACAAATTATCGAATTTTAAGATTACATTTAAATAATTGGTCAAAGATAACCAAATAGTTGGTTACTGGTCAAATAGTGGGTCACATACGACCACTATCTACATTGCCAACGCCGCCACCAGATCCACCACCATAGCACTCGCCGCCAACAACAAAGACATCACCATACCACACCACACCATAACCACCACAAACCCGCTACCACCTTCAACCCGTCGTCGCCAACGCCACCACAGACATCACTACCGCATCACACCACCAACAGCACATCACCACCAACAAAATTATCACAGCCAGATCTAACAAAAAAAATCCCAAACCAGCCACCACCTCTATCCCCATCATTGCCACTAGATCCACCACCATCCATGTCGCCGCCAATAACATAGACATCACCACACCACACCACAATCACCACAAACCTGCCACCCCTGTCGACGCCAACACCACCACATCACACCACTACCATCACCAGATCGCACCAACGGAGAGACAGATGCAGAATACAACAAGAGAGAGAGAGAGAGAGAGAGAGATCGAGCCACATAAACAGATCGCACCATGCCATAGAGAGGGAGAGATCGAGCCTGTCGTCGGTGATGCATGTCGATGGACTGCAGCGACGCCGACAATCCCTGCTCACAGCGACGACGACGGCGAAGGAGAGGACAGAGAAAGAGAGACAAGAGAGATGAGGGGAAAAAGACGAGAGAGGCGAGAGAGAGAGAGAGAGAGAGAGAGGAGTGCAGATGAGAGGGAGATGGGAGATAAAAAAAATTAAAAATTAGGGTTATTAATATTATTATATTTATTAAAATATAAAATTATTACTTGATATTTGAATAAGTAAACTTTAAACCTAATTTTTGAAAATCAATCTTTAAAAACTTAGATTTGTGTAATTTCCTCATGGAAAAATACACTGGCATTATGGCTGGACATGGTCCAATTCGATTATAGAATTGAATCAAATTCGAATTTTCGGGTATTTAGTAAGTGGAACCATTGAGGTCTAAATTATTATTTTTATATATTTAAAACAACGTTACTTTAATTCAACTATAACATGTTCAATCCCGTCATATCTTTTACGTCCTTCTTTGTTGAGTCTTCATAAATTTAACTGTTAAAATCATATGAAGAGGAAGACAGTTGACTCAAAATAATAGAACGACAGAAACGTCATTACGGCAGAATAAAAGATTTGGATAAAACTTTATGTTAGTTTGATTAAATTGGGTTTGGCTAGAAATTGAAAATAGTACAATCATATTTTAGGTTTGAACTAAA
>CAIGRN010126071.1:0-36474 GCA_903798345.1 Fraxinus anomala | reverse complement strand
TCAATTTTTTGGATTCCTTGGAATTTAGTTTTCCTGTTCCTGGTGGTATCAAAACGCCGCTATGTCGAGATATCTTATCGGTCTCTCCAGGAAAATGGATAGGGGGGGGGGGGGGGGGGGGGGGGGGGCTTTTTTCTTTTGTTGATGGGCACTCAAGAGAATAGCACCTTCTAGAACACTCTTGACAGGAGGACTATGTAAATCAAGATTGGGAGACTATATGGGTGAACAGAAAAACTATCAATTCATCAAACCGAACCAGAACTGTGATTTAGAAACTGTTGGTTTGGGTTCAAATGGTTTAGGTTTTGACCATTTCAAAACCAAACCAAACGGTTTGAAAAGGTTTTGACAGATAAAAATCGTTTTATACCAAACCGAATCTTTCACCCAATTTTCTAACAAAATTTACTTGTTTTACCCAAGATATGTAATTTATTAGATCAACTTATACTTCAACAACTTATTTTCTAGTCGGTTTTATCCTCACGTTATTATGAAAAAAAAAATCTATATTTCTCACACTTTTAACTTATTTTTTCTTTGGATGAGAACTTTGTGTCAATATTAGGTACCTTCCTATGTACAAGTTAACAGAAAGATACATTTATCACCTCCTCTAACGCATTTTTTTTTATACAGGATATTTTCACAGACTATAAGCAACCTTTTGCGGTGACATATCTTGGAGCTTCTTTAATGGTGATTTATCTCCCAGTAGCATTTATTAAGGATTGGATACATAATTTCCTGGAGAGACGTACTGGCAAAAGTGGTCAAGGCATAGACGGTGATTCATGTTCTAGAATTGGCTCTCCTTTAAAGTACATTGCGGGACAGAAAATCTTTGAGATGGAAATTCAGGGACCCCTGAATAGGAAAGACAGTGAAATAGACCTTTGTGTGCAGGAAGAGGGGAGGCCATTAGTTTTTAAATGTGTGGGTGATACTAGAAATATTAGACAAGAAAAAGAGGTCACAACCAAAGAAATTGCTACTTACGGATTTTATCTTGCTCCCCTTTGGTTTATTACAGAGGTATATATCCCGTCATTGTATTTCCTTTAAATGCGTGCCTAAATTCAAATTTTTTTTTGAATGTCTGACAACTAATGTTGCTGATTGAACCTATCTCTTGACCAATTTTAATTTTAATTTTGGGAAAATTATGTTAGAAAGGAAGAAATGAATTCATTTTTTAAATGCCCTTGTGCAATCTTTAGATGTATTTTTATTGTACTTTCTTTCTGGAAATATTTGAATTTGTTCTTATTCTTCTCTTTTGCAGTATTTATCAAATGCTGCACTTGCTCGTACAAGTGTTGCAAGTACTACAGTTTTGTCTTCTACATCAGGGTTGTTCACTCTTTTTATTGGTGCATTTTTGGGCCAAGATTCCTTAAATATGGCAAAGGTAGTTGCTGTTTTTGTAAGCATGACCGGGGTTGCCATGACAACCTTAGGCAAAACTTGGGCCACTGATGACTCACAACTAAATTCTTCTACGTAAGTCTCTACTTCATTTAGTATGCATGTAAATGTCATTGTTATATCCATGCACAAACTTTTATGTTTCTTCCTCAGTTTTCATTTTCAATTGCATGTTTCAGGGAATTGACTGACAGTTCAACTTTTTGTTTCTTTTAAAGAAGCGGAAAGCGATCTCTTGTTGGGGATATTTTTGGCCTTCTATCAGCTATGACTTATGGGCTATTTACAGGTGTCATTCTTTGTCATACAAATTGAATCAAATTAAGATCAATATGGAAATTTCAGATGACAACTATTGCTAATGCTCGTTTTCAAAATTCTGCAGTACTTCTCAAAAAGTTTTCTGGAGAGGAAGGAGAGAGGGTTGATGTACAGAAGTTGTTTGGATATGTTGGATTATTTACACTGGTGGCACTTTGGTGGCTTGGTAAGATATTTTCATTTTCTTTCTTGTTTTGTTAGGCTAACTACTTGTCTTCCTTGAAACACAATTTCTCATTTATCTTTTGAGTTCATTTTTGTCATAATCATTCTCTTCACTTGTCATTAGGGATGGACATAGTTCCATTTGATTTTGGTTCCAAGAGAACCGTACCAAACTGAACCATGAACCAATGATTTTTTTTAATAATGAATCAAATGAATTTTTTAAGATATGGAACCAAACCATCCGGTTTTGGTTTGGTTTGGTTTAGTTCTAAACTAAGAAACAAAATATAGTCATAATTTGAATACACAAATCAATTTCCATTCTCATACAAAAGATTGCCCAATAAGTAATAACAATGATTCACTAAATTAATTACAACAGTTTTGACGGCACACCCCTATAATAAAGGATGAATTATGCAAAACTTTTTAAGTGATTAACCAATTCCATTTTCCAAAATTTGAAAGTCTCCTCCACTAACGTATGAAATGCGGTGCCGATGAGCCGCGACGTTGTGTAAATTGAAAATGAGTTAAAGGGAAATGATTCAAATGAATACAAAATTAGGTACACAATTAATGAGCTGTCTCTAATGACCCAAAACCAATTAATGGGATGTTCCCAATTAATACAAAATTAGGGTCTTTACTAATATATATGTATATAAAATTAAAATTTAAGTTTGATTCTGGTTCTTGATTTTAGAATTAGAACCGAACTAGAACAAGAACCAAATGGTTCTCAGTTCGAAGAACCAAAATCATTAATTTTTTTTGTAAAACCGAACCGAATTGCTCGATTTGGTTCTGTTATGGTTTGGTTTGATTTGATCTGGACATTTTGTCCACCCCTACTTGTCATATATTTATCTTCTCTCATCCACAAATATTTAAATTTAGTTAATTACTTGAATTCCAATGTTATTTCATTATTGCCATTGATAGTCACAAGGTATCTACACTATTCATTGTGCTAAAATGGAAGATATTGTTATTCCTTGAATTTCTCATGTGTTCTTTGAGATTTTTTTGTGATGTTCATTCTATATAGTTGTTAGATATTTACCTTATCTGATTCATAACAAATAATTATTTACATGTATTCCAATCTTGTTTCAGTTTGGCCATTAACAGCCTTGGGTATAGAACCTAAATTTACCATTCCTCACTCTGCTAAAATGGATGAAGTCGTTATTGCTAATGGACTAATAGGAAGTGTGCTCTCTGACTACTTTTGGTATGTGAAACACTTATTCTTATTGGGAACTTTCTTCCGTCGATATTTTTTTGTTGTAAATAATAGTTTGTCCTTTCCTCTTCAGGGCCTTGTGCGTTGTTTGGACTACGCCACTTGTTGCCACATTGGGCATGTCTCTTACCATTCCTCTTGCTATGGTAGCTGACATGGTGATTCATGGACGTCACTATTCTGCCATATATATTCTTGGTTCAGCTCAGGTAATGGTATTTATGGAAGGAAGGAAAGCGGGTGAATGAAAACACATCAACAATATGTGAACGCACTAGTATTCTACATGAAGTATTATTGCATGCATGTAGTATTGAACGCAACTTGATAGTATGATGAAGAAAATTTTAGTTTGTTTTTCATTCTTTAATAATGTCGAGTATTGTCTAATCCTTCTTATCAACGTGCAGTTAGTATATACAATATTTTCCTTCAAATTTTTTATATATTCCATTTGCACATGACTTGTATATGAATTTATTTTTGTATCTTTTTAAATACGCTGCGTGTCATGTCCTACTATAACTGTAACTCTTGATTGTTGGATGTTTAATTTCTCACCTTCTTTTCTTTGAAAATGACATTGCAGGTATTTCTAGGTTTTGTGATAGCTAATATTTCTGATTGGTTCAAGCAAAAGATGGGGTTATAACATAGAGTTAAGACGCTCAAGTTTAATCTAGAGATCGTAATGTTTGGCGTGTAGCATTTTCCGTCTCATACAAGACAGAAGAATTGGTGGCGGATTCTTTATGTATTGACAGCTGTATGCTATTTACATCTAATAGCATCTAGCGCATTACAATTGTTTGGATATCTGTACAAAATTTGTTCAATTGTTAACAATACACTTTATTCTTCAGTTAATCACAGACGCAGTGACTTGTGTCCCTTCCTTTGGAATCCTCTCCCGCCTTGCCACTTTTGGTTCCTGGCCCTCTTTTCGAAAATTCCCGATTGAGCAGGGATGGTAGTGGTCAACCTGACCCCGTTGCCATCCTATTCCCGGTGCCATCCGTCCCTTTGGAAGCATTCCATCTACTATCAAAGGTTCACACTAAATTGTCGTTGTTAGGATGGAGGTGGCACGATCATACGAGGATCGTGCCTTGAAAATAAGGCCGATCCTAATACTACCCAATATGGTGGGAAGGTCGGCCTGCACCCTCCCATGGCCGTGTAGAGTTCACGGCTATAGAGGGCCATGTCCAGCTTTTAGCATCCTTGTGTTTGATACGTATATGATAAAATACAAACATATAATTTTGATTTTCTTCTTTTAATCATGTTCATTTTTACTCATGCAAAATCTCATTTAAAATTAATTTAGAATGCTAAAATAAAAAAACTAAACTTGAACTTCTCTTTACGTCTTGCAATGTCAATTTGTTATTAACAATAATAATTAACCATTTATTAAAAAATAAATAAATAAAAGACAGTTAGAAAAAAAAGCCACACGTGCTGCGTGCTCCTGTCATTAACCCCGTGCAAACATTATTAAAAAAAAGGCTAATTAGCACAAAACGTTCCTACATTTGTGGTTGATTTTGGAAACCGTCTCTACCTTTCATTTTTTGGCATTTATACCCTTAACTATCACTTTTCGTGCGCTGAACGTCATTTTCACCATGTTTTGACAATTTTACCCTCCATTCAAATAAAACTAAAAGAAAAACTAAATAATTAATTGCAGTCATGTTCCCAAATTTTTTTAAAAAGTGCAACTTAGTCCAAAATCCTTATTAAAACATTAAAAAAAATTCATTCTCTCTCTCTCTCCTCACCTAGCCCAAAATCTTCTTTCTGGTAACGTTCCTTCCGAGTTTGGCCAGCTGAAGGTGCTTAATCTTCTCGATTTGTCGTTCAACAAATTGATAGGAGAGCTTGCACCTGAGATTTATGGAATGGAAGAACTTAGTCATCTTCTCCTCAATAATAATCAATACTCATGGTCGATTCCTACATGGTTAGGGAGCATTCACGAACTAGGTGAACTAGATCTTTCATCCAATAATTTCAATGGAACAGTACCGACAGAACTCGGAAACTGTTCAAAATTATTGAAGCTTTCTCTCCACACCAACAGATTGTCAGGAGCCATCCCTCCTGAGATTGGAAACCTCAATTCCTTAAATGTTCTAAATCTTCAGAAGAACAATCTCTCTTGGACAATTCCTCAAACAATTCAGCAATGCAAGAAGCTGTATGAGCTCAGGCTTTCCGTAAACAACCTAACTGGTACCATACCACCTCAGATAGGCACACTCGCTGAACTACAAGTAATCTTAGACCTGAGTCTCAATCGACTTTCAGGTGAAATCCCTTCACCTCTTGGAATTCTCGAGAAATTAGAAAAATTGAACCTTTCATTCAATCAACTTGAAGGAAAAGTCCCACCTTCACTTGGAAAATTATCAAGTCTCCACAAGCTAAACCTGTCAAGCAATCATCTGAAAGGTCAGCTTCCTTCAACCTTTTCAGGGTTCCCACTGAGTTCTTTCAAGGGTAATGGAAAGCTATGTAGCCCACCTTTATCATCCTTTTCGGAATCAACACAACACGAAAGAAAGTGGCTAGCAGAATCATAGTTGCAGGAAGAAGCGAGAAGAGAGAGAGAGATTTTTTATTTTTTATTATTTTTAATGTTTTAATAAAGATTTTGGACTAATTTACAGTTTTTAAAAAATTGGGAGCATGACTATAATTAATTCTTTAGTTTTTCTTTTCTTTTTATTTTATTTGAATGGAGGGTAAAATGATCAAAATATGGTAAAAATTACGTTAAGCACATGAAAAGTACGAAAAGTGATAGGTGAAAATTACGAGTGATAGGTAAGACTGTAAATGTCATAAAAATAAAAGGTGGAAACGATTTTTAAAATCAACCCTGTGCTAATTAGCCTTAAAAAAATGTAATTAACCCTTCCTTGGTCCAATCCTGTGCAAAAATTTGGATTTTCCAGTTCTCCTTATTCTCCGTCTCCTTCTCTCTCACCCAAATTCCGATGGGAGGCGTATTAATATTGCTTATTTTGCCTGTGGCACTTGCGATCTCTTCTGAGTACTATTTTTTCCTTAAACTATTACTTCTACTCATAATCTTAATTTTAATATTTTCGATGAATTGTTTTATAAAGAGTTCTATTCACTTATTTTCTTGTATTACAATGTTTATTTTAAGAAAATCTTTCTTCTTTTATTAACTCTAAATTAAAATTATTTTTTCCATTTTGATTTTTACAGGAATGTTGAGGGATATAGCATCAATGGTCGAGTCAAATTTCCTGGTATGATTTCATTTTAGTGCTTAAAGTAATGGGTTTTGGATTTTCTTTTCTTAGAATTGTTTAAGGAGTTCTGGATGTTGGCCTCTAATAGCTGTTCTTGAAAATTTTTTCGAGAAATTGAATTATCATAAAGTGTAAGCTAGCTAGTTTTAAATTATAATTGGCAGCTTATTTTTGTTATGGATTTAGGAAATTTTGGCTAAATGCAAAATCTGAACTTTCTTGATCTAATTGGATATAAAAAATGGAAAAGGAATGGATACAACAACAGTATTAAATGTGACTTGAAGCAATGCAACTCGAAGTTTAGGTTGCAGTTTGGAGTTCTTTCGTCATCGTCTAGGCATTAGGTTCAGGATGATCACTTTTTTGGTTTTTGTATTTGTTGAACATTTACTATTAGAAAAGATGTGGTGCACATCGACAGGAAGGTGGCCTTAATTGACATTCTGAATCGTAGTTTATGTTGTGCATATTGAAAAAATATTGAAGATGTGGTTTAGGATTTAAATTGAGAACTCCTTTAAATTGCTTGGGGAAGTTAAGACGTTTCTTTGCCGTTAGAAATGTCTAAGAACCTAGATTGCTCAAAATGTCAATTGCTGCTGACATACTAAAACTAAGTTGTGATTAACAATACTCTTCTTATTAACATGAAATTTCATTTGAAAAGGTTGATTTGTATGATAAATTGTTTATTTTTATGAATTTTAAGACTTTTTTCCGGTAAAACTGCAATTGTGAAACTTCTGTGATGGACCAACTGCTAAATAGAACATTGATCGTGTATATGCGGAGGTAATATAATTTTAGTTCTCCATGTCGTGTTATATTTATTGTCTTATTGTATCAAAAACCTCTTACGAAAATTTGTAAGTGCTGGAATCGAGAGATGACACCATAATGGTAGCGAGAGATGGTTTAATTGAATTAAAAAATATTCAAGGAACTTAATAATATCATTAAACTGTTATTACTCCCTCTAGTCTGAACTTGTGGGAGTAAACCAGTGGATTGATTCAATATTAACATGTTATATTCCAGTCAAAAAAGTAATAAGGTTGATGATAAACATTGATAGGTGTCACTTGTGGAAATCTCAAACGTGTGAAATTCTTAAGAGTACAAGTGGATAGGTTATATGCATTTTCTAGTTTTCCACTTGAATGTGAGGTTGATTTATTTACTTTAAAAAGAAAACGACATCTGCCACTTTCCATTAGGGCACTCATGTGAGATGAATTCCAAATTTTTAGGAGCTAAAATAAAAGCTAGACTACTTTCCTGCCTCTTCAACGATAACATCCATGTTTTCATGGCATGTTTTTGCAGAAATTTGTGAAGGAATTTATTGTTAGCATTGGTTGCCAATATATATCCCTTGATGCTTGAAAGATTTTATGACATTCTCATACATTTTATTTCATTGCGCAAAATCTGATTTTCTCCATGATGTTATGTTCTACTAGGTAGCGTAACAGGACCTGGTCTTCCGCCAAAAATATCAAATGTCAAAGTTATACTTAATGGTGGACAAAGAGTTACTTTTTTAAGGCCTGATGGATATTTTTCATTGTATCCTATCATCTTACTCTCTCTGCACTGAGTTAATCTAGTACATATTTGATTTAGTTTTATACTTCAGTTTGATCTTGGGACTGCATCACATTCTTGTTGGTTTGTTACGGGAAACTGGACTCAACACCGTATATTTTAAAGGTTGTGAGTGGGATCTAGAAATATTATTGCATTTATGATAGCATACTACAAATTAATATGTACACTTTTCTTTAACTATTATTTGTCAAGCCATAATGTGCCAGCAGGGACTCATCTTATTGAAGTGGCTGCTATTGGTTATTTCTTCTCTCCGGTGAGCTTCTTAACTCTTGGATTTTTCTTGTACTTAATCAATTCATTAACTTAATAAGACTCATAAATCCCCTCTTGGTTGCCAGGTCCGTGTTGATGTCAGTGCAAGAAACCCAGGCAAGGTTCAGGCAGCTCTGACAGAGAACAGGAGAGTGTTGAGTGAGCTTGTTTTGGAGCCTTTGAGAGAGGAGCAGTATTATGAGGTGCGAACTGATTGACCTCTTCTCCAGTTAAATGCTACTTGTAATATTTATTCAGAAAAAAAAAAATGCGTACCTTCGTTCCCATCTTTTTTCCCCTTCTGCAGATTAGAGAACCATTCTCCATTATGTCTATTGTGAAGAGCCCAATGGGTCTGATGGTCGGATTTATGGTGATTGTGATGTTTTTGATGCCCAAACTAGTGGGTAAGTGTGATACAGTACAGCTATGTTATTTTCTGTTGAACTGCCAGAGTACAGTTTGCTTATTGCTTATGTCGATTGCTGTGGATATATTTTGCAGTTCAATGACCGAGGTCTATTTATGAAACAGTTTTTTCTGACTGATTTGAGTTTTTTTTTTTTAAAAGTAGTCTTTCAGATTGTAATGGTGCTCATCAATCATCATATATTGTTTGCCATATGCTCAATTGTTCCTTCCTGTCCAATAAATTATAAATTCAGGGTTGGGAAAAATTAGGTGGATGTGCTCCTATAATTATGCATGCAAAGCTCATACAAATGCTACTTTTTTATCACCTAGTCTCATCGAGTAAGAATGTGCAATACAAAGATAATTTCCGGCTCCCCTAATTGGATATGAACGTCTGGTGTCAATATATGGGTTTTAGTTGAGCAACTATTAGTTTTAACTCTCAGTGCCTCTTTTTAGTTAGCAGTTTTGGGACACTGGTATAGAACTTTAAATTCCCTAATTGATCAACACTTTTGTATAATTATATATCGGAGCATCCCATAATTTTCTGTTATTTATACTCGAAGAAAGGCTTGTTTCCACACTTTTTTTGGACACTATGGTAAATAAGTTGCAGTTACTACTATCCACATGGGGAACACTACTCGGTATGGACTTTGTGGCAACTCGACCAAACTGACGATTCATGCATTGTTTGGTTTACCTATTTATTCTTTGAGAGCAATGTGGATTCAAATGGGGTATGAATCACTCATAATAATATTCTTCCTCTTGTTTCAGATGCGGAAGAAATGAAGCGAGCACAGGAGGAAATGAGAAACCAAGGTACACCCTCTCTTGCAAACTTTTTAACAGGAGCACAGAGGACCAGTTAAACATTGGGTTTTTTTAAGAATGACGACGCGCATTTTTAGAAAAAGTTGTATCAGTATTGAATATTTTATATTGAACTATGCCATTTATTGTTATCTGATACTCGCTATGTTACATTCATAAAACCTACCCATATCTAATTTATTTGATTATGTTTTCTTTGTAATCTATTTCTTCAAATCTAAGAGCTTGTTTGGCAGGATTTTTGAAAAGTCAAAAGTTGTTTCTAAAATTAAGAATATGTTTTCAACATGTTTGAATAATTTTCTGGAAGTGCTTTGTCTGATTAAGGAAGCCCTTCTATGAGAAGCAAAAACAAAAGTAATCCTGCCAAATGGGCCCTATTGATGTTGGATTAAATTTTGTGCAAAGATACTTGTGTTAACGATCCAAAAATTGTGATCCTGATATAGGGACATGCACTAACTTTGTTAACAGATAAGCTCGATAACTGAGTTCACTTATGATTATGACTACAATTCATTTTTCAAATTAAATTATGAAAAGAAATGAACTTGATCGTGTTTAGATAATCAACAATCTTGTATTCTTTATACAATTGGATAATATGAAGTTTGAAATTAATCAATTAATTGAATGGACTGACCATGACCCCACCGGTTAAGATTATAATTTAATCATCATTTATATTACAAAAATTGCGTTTTCACTATGATTGTAGTGGGCGGTAGTTGGAAGCACATTGCACAGTAACTCAGTAAGAGCATCATCTCCACCGACTATCTAGACTAACATACCATCTGCAATTCTAAGAGGAGTTGGTAGTTGAGTACTGGATCCCGATCATGTTTATTAGAAGTAGACAATAGAACGGTTATACTAGGAAAAAAAACTCCACCAGTTAATACTATAATTTGATCTAAATTATGTAGTCTATTACAAATAATTATTAATTAAAAATTAACGATAAATAATTAACGTTTGTTGTCTAAGCCAAACATTGTTTTTTTCTTCTAAAAATACAATACCTACAATTGGTTCTCCAATAGTGTTGTATTATTGATGGACGACAATTTCTTTATCCCAAACCAAGATCATTAATTTACAGTTAAATGCTCAATTAATAAGGGAAGAAAAAAAAATCACTCATTTCTGCAGATAATTTGATGGAAAGTTGACATCAAGCAAAGCTAATTAAAGCATCTCTTTACAAACATTATGAAATACGATCATTTCTAACATTATATACACAAAACCCTATTCAAAATGGCAGTCCTAATCAACTTTTCCATCGGATTTTTGCTCTTTAGCTTCATTATTAGCTTCATTAGCCAAGGTAAGATCCATTTTCCCATTACATACATAATTATTCTACTCTCGACTGCTGATCCGAATAGCTGGCCTTCAATTGTTTGTTCGTCTATAAGTCAATGACAACTCTGATTTTCAGTTCTTTTATGAAGCAATAGGACAGCAGCAGTGTTATTTGAACAACTTGGTGATCTTTGTTACATAAATCAGGGCCATCCAGTTCAGTCACAGGCTTCGGTCCGGTACTCTTATGCTTGGTATCCACTTCTTCTTAGCGCAGCTTCTGCTAGAGTTCAGCGTTAGAGAGAATTGATTTCATCTTTGACATATCCACTTATTATTAACTTATACGCTGGTTTCGGTCAGTCTTGATTACTGTTACTAAGAAGATAAGAATTCATTTCAATAAAATTATTGAAATAATTATGTGGGTAGCGATTCTTAACATGAAATTAAAGCAATTTAATTCTCAAACACGCTTCTGAAATAGTCGTATGATGAATCAATGCAATGAATGCATGAAATCAATGAAAAACGTGTTGTTGAAACTGATTTTACACAAGCTATCACCAAAGGACTAAGCGCCCAACACACAGTGTCCAAAGTTCCTCCGTACACGAGCGTTGGTCCCAAAAACTTGTATAATCTGAAATCGACAACTGATAATCTATAATCGCAACCATTCTTGACTAACGTGATGTAGAGGCAAAATATATCAACTTTCATAAAATAATGGACACGCGAAAATTTTCACTGAAGAAAACCAGACTTCACATCTAGTGTTTTGATTGTGCAGCAACGTAGCAACGCATCAAAGCAGCTTAAGGGGTCAACCGTAAGGACAGAAAAATTGAAGTTAAGATAAATCAAAACATCAAAACATTCACATCATCAAGTATTTTGCAGATTTTTGCAGTTTGTATTAAACAAACAATTCCCCTTATTCTAGAATTCTTACCATACCAAACATATAATCCTTGTCAAACCTGAAGCAAAATACAAAACAAGCAGAATAAGAAAGAGCTAACTCATTTCCTCTTTTTTGCTGGTGGCTGGGGAATCTCTTCGTCTTCCTCGTTGTCTTCCTGCTCGTCTTTCCTCTTTTTAGCTGGTGGCTGAGGAATCTCCTCGTCCTCGTCCTCGTCTGGGTCTTCCTCCTCGTCCTCGTCCTCGTCTGGGTCTTCGTCATCATCCTCGTCATTCTCATCGTCATCATCCTCGTCATCCTCATCCTCATCCTCATCTTCTTTATTTCCAGAATCACCATTTGTCTCGGGCCCTTCTTCTTCATCATCGTCCTCTTGGCCTGACACAGCATCCTCTTCCTCTCCTGCATCAGCATCCTGATCTTCACCTTCATCTCCAAGTTCATCTCCATCATCATCCTCAGTTTCATCACCATCTTTGTTCTCTGGTTCAGACTGCTTCTCCATATCACTCTTTATCAAAACCCTGAAAAATCCCATTGCTCTTTAGTGCTTGTAACCTTGTAAAGGAAAAGGTGAAGGGAACAGGGAGGAAAACTAACCCTCGTAAAGCAGCTGGTTCTCTAGGGAACATTTCAGTAGCAATCAGCACAGCTCTTGTCTGTAACAAGCAATAAAACTAGCTGATTATAAACTATCTTGCATCATCAATAAGCAAAAAGAAGTCATTGAATCAATTAAATATTGATAGTTAAATAAGAATGAGCAAAACAAATGTTAACTATTATTATTGGATAAGATGCATAAGCTGAAGCATAGATTGACCATTTTGCTGACTGTAAACATGACAAGTTAGCAAAAGTGCTTATAATCACCCTGCCACAATGAATTTTGATGTGTCAATACAACGTATTTAAATTTCTAAAACGCAACACTGTTTTTTGTTGTTCATCTCTGTTGTTGTTTGTGCAAAATGGAACTAAGAAATCCAATTAGGATGTGAAAGAGAGAGACTTCTCTAAAAACCAATATAACTCTTAGGTATATATAAGTAAAATATACGAACTAGGTCGGAAAACTTAGATCTAAACCAAAGATATCCAGAAAAAGTCAATTGTGAAGTCACATAAATTAATTGCACAAGAAATCAGTTTCACAGTAGAATTAGTCAACAAACACAACCACAAGAACTCTATTCCAGTGCTCAAATTTCACTGTATCAACCAAAACAAACTATAATCCTCCAAACGCGATTTATAAATTGTAAAGCTAAAATTGAGAACCAACACCACAAGCTCAAACCAATACCCAGAATTCTCAAGTATAAACAAATTAAACACCATAAAAATCTATCCCAATCCACTTCCAAATGATAATATAACAATCAAAGTAACCAACTTTTAACCAAAAATCTAGAAGCCAACTCAAAAACTAAATCCTCATAATCATATCACTAGTGCAACCTAACAAACCCCTTCATTTCTCGGATCCCGCACCACAAAAATCCTAACTTTTATTAAAAATTATTGATAAACATAATCTGAACCCGAATCTCATTGTCCACTGATTAAACCACATCAACCAAAGCAAACTCCATATGTCACCCAACCTACATGAAAATAAATAAATCCACATTTCATTCAAAAGGCAGTAAACAACCACTGCCCAATTCCAATCATATTATACGACACAGCCCAAAATTTTACAAGCCCGCATAGTAAAAAAATTCTAACACAGCGAAAGGATAGGGAAGAAATATACAAGGAAAGAAAAAATAAATTTCTATACACATTCACACCATAATCAATTGCAGCAACAGTAAACTAGAATTACTAAACATAAAAATGGCAGAACTGTTAAGCCCATGATAATCCAAAGCGTACAAATAAATCAGCAAAAACAGGCAAGAAACCAAAATTATTGGATTCGAACAACGGTGAAAGACCATGTCGGACAAGCACGCATCAGAAAATCGAAATTTTGTACAAAAGCGAATGAAAATGGCAAAAACCCAGAATTATTGAGCACAGATACATTGAAAAAGGAGTTGTTTCATACCATAAAGAGGAGGAAAGCAAGGGACTTTGCAATATTAATCGAAGTTTGAACCATAAACGCCTGGAGTATAGGGCCCAAAACCGTCTGCGGCACCACAGCATCAGTAGACAAAGCCTCCATCTCCATGTGATTTCACCTGAAACAAAAGAAAACACTACAGAAGGTAGATACGAGAAAAACTGTTAGAGAAATTGTCAACTTTGCATAAACAGAGAAAGACTATAAATAAATTATTAGATATACTACTATGTATAAAAGGAAACAACTATAAAACCCTAAATATTATTTCCCTAAACGTTTCACGAATTCATCTATCTAGGGTTTGGAGATTTCTAGCTTATTGGGACAAAAGGTCTACAGCGGTGTATGAGAGAAGGTACTGCACAAATCTAAGACCATGTTTGGTTTAGGTTTAGGAAGATGTCGAAAGTGACGGAGTATTCAAAATTTTCGACACTTTAATGGCAATATATATATACCCCTATTTGGTAGATGTTAAAATATAAATTAAAATTAAAATTAAAATCAAAAATTAATTTCAGTTACATATTTTATGAAATTCATAATTTTTCAATCAAATATTTAATCATTTGTTATTGAAATCTATTAAAAAATTTATTTTAATCCACAAAGAAACTTTTGATTTTTTTTACATCTACGACGATTTCCTCATCCACCAAAAATCAAAATGTATTCACTTTGCCATGTGGCCGGGTCATCTAGTTGTAGAGTCAGCATCACTTAATGTATAAAACATTAAGAGGGCGTTTGGTGAGGATTTAAATTAGATTTTTAGTAAATTGTGATAGAAATTTTTAAAACATGTGATTGAAAAGTTGTGAAATCAATAAAATATATGGTTAATATTGATTATTTGATTTTGAATTAGATTAAAATCAGATTTTAATTTAAAACAAACATGCTCTAAAACTTCACAATCTACTCATTTTCACATCTGGACAAATGTCATGGAAAAGGAATTTTGTCACATTCGTTTGCTGTAACAAGTTAATTCCCTATTTGACAATCATTAAAATGAATTTTTTTTTTTAAATTAAAAAAAAATTTGGAGTATTGATTTTTTGGAGAATGTATGGTTAAGAAACAAAAAAAAAAAAAATTGAATTTAGGTTCTAAATATTTTGTTGTGAAATCGTGTGGTCGAAAATGAATTTAAAAAAAAAAAAAAAGGTTTTGTGTTATTGGTTATCAAACAGGGGCTGACAAAAGGGATGTTAGACCTTCCAAACATCAACTTGACCAAATAAATAAGTAAAAAGATGTTAAAAGATGCTTTTAACTTGATAAAATTCTATGGCTTCACATACGTCAAATGTTCTCCAGTCTTCCTTTTTATTGTGTGTTTGTTAATACAAATTCAAGAATTGAGTAATGCTAAAAAGGAAAAAAAAAAAAACTTTTCAAACCCTTCAATTGTATCTGCGATTCAAAACCTTTCAATTTTTTTTTTTTACAGACTTTACTCAAAATTTAATTTGTGACAACCACAATTTCAAACTTTTCATTTCGTTGCAGGTGAAGGACAATTGAACATATTCCATTTGTTTGACTATTAGTTGACTAAAAAGTTGATTTTGAACATGTTTTGACTAATTTTAAAATGATACATTGATAAATTTACATTTTTTTTCAAATAATACAATTAAAATAATTAAATTTTAAGTAAAAAATAAAAATAAAAAATTTTCCTCCAACCCATTACCCACTTCAACTTTTTCCACAACATCCCCAATCCCCACACCCTACCCGACCACCGCTTGCCACCGCCACCCATGTTCTTCCCTTCTACTTCTATGGGTTTTCATTCTCTTCCCCATTGATTCGTTCTTGATTTTCTCTTGCACATAATTTGGCACCCCATTTTGGTAGAGTATTCCAAACATTCCTTTAATCATATAAACAGATACGGAATTTTATTATTTGAATTGTTTAATTCCTTCTTCTTTTTTAATTATTTTATGAAATAGAACATTCCCAATGTAGTTTTAAATGTTTCAATTTCGTTTCTGCATGGTTTATTTATATGCAAATTAATCTTAATTATGGAAGTATGTTGATAAAAAGCAGAGCCTGGTTAAAAAATTCATATATCTATAATATATCTAAATATTACATGAAATGAGAATCAATTTTTGGATCATTATAACCCTACTACCTACATGTCCTATTAAAATTCAATTATTTATTCACATGTATATATAATAATAATTAACATTTATTTCTATTTCTACATTCATTGATTCAAATTAATTAAATTTCATGTTCATGATTTATTTGATTTTTCTTATGAGTTGTAGATTTAAAATGAATTCATCTCTCAACTATTCAAATTGTATTCACAAATTGGTTGTTGTTACATTTCAAGCATCAAATATTTAGCTTTCGCACATCATGGAATCAAAAACTATAAGAGAATTATCTGCGTATGAAAATGAATGGTCCATTGAAGTGACTGTTGTTCGAAAAGGTTTGGTCGAATCTTATTCCAACAATAATGGAAATTTTGATATTTTGAATCTCATCCTAATTGACAATGAGATAATATATCTACCACGATCAGCCTTATACTTAATATTTCTGAATTTATCTTCGAGATTCAAATACTTCCATGGCATAAATATTTCATGTCCTACATATGTGAAAACTGGATTTAAAAGTCATATTAGTCATATAAGTGATTAAGTAACTTGTTAGTTTTGTGAGAATTGAGATGGCTTTTTTGATTAAAAATTGTGAGATGATTATGTGGTATATTCATGTTTGAGTTTATTCAATTTTGTATATTAGAAGTAATATAGTATTTGATTTCTCTATAGGGTTATAAAATTCAAGGCATGTTATTCAATGATGCAATTCAAAAATTCGATGTTGTAATTGAAAAGGGAAAATATTACATTATACGAAATGGAAACATAAGACCTGTAAAAACGGGAAGTATCAAAATGTGAACGATGAAATCGAATTGTCTTTCACAATTATAACGGAGGTAGAAGAGATTAAAGAACGTATATGCTATAAGATATCAAACTCTTTTATCCAATTCAATGACGTACAAAATTTCGTTAGCGGAGATATCATGATTGGTAATTAAACTCTTCAGTCAAATGCATTGTTTACAATTATGTTCGGATAGTTTTACTAAGTATTAGTTCAAAAATTCAAAAAAATCTTCCCACATTTTATAATCAGTTCATTTTTTAATGATAGCTAGCTATTTAAGGAAATAAAAAAAAAAGAAAAAAAAAAGAAAAAAACTTCACATGACATTAGTAAAAGTATTGGTGTAGAAATTAATGATGTCTACGACTGTTTATTGGTTAAAGAATTATTTTTTGTTAAATTTTTTTTCTTTGTTTTCATATATTATAGGATTGGTATTCAAAGTAAAACATGTATTCTTCATCAACATTAAGAGGCCAAGTGAAAGAAACAGAAAGTGATTCTCCTAGACAATGGGTAAATATCATCCATAAAATCAAACAAATTTTGTTAATGAAATAAAAAGAAGATAAACTTTATAATATTATTTACTCAACAATTTTACTCTTAGTATAAGTGTAATACAATGAACGGATCTATGATCCTACTACAAGCTAAACTAATATATATAACACATGAATTTCTTTTTTAACATGATGTTTATTTTACACTCTCCCACGACATATGTCACTGTTTATAATGCATTTTAAAATAACGTGTAACGCACGTTAACCTTTGACTAGTAACATGGAATGCCATCTTTAATTCCTTGGAAAAAAAATAATAGATGCCTGGTTTAGAGGGTTTTTCCTATTTAATGTTACAAGAATGCTGGCTTAGAATTTTTTGCATTTAATTTTAGGTGCCTGGTCAGGATGAATCCTCTTTGGACGGTATTAGAATTATTCCTTGCCTTTTCTTTATCTCATTTTTATTTGCTTCAAACTGGGATGTCTGTACAAAATTTGTTCGGTTGTTAATAGCAAATGTACAATTTATTCTTCAACTAAACACATGATGTAGTGACTTGTGTCTCTTCCCTTTCTCGAAAAAAGAAAATTTGGTGTTTTAGGGTGAATAAAACATATATACATAGGCCTATACATTTGGAATGAACGTGTAAGGCTATTCATGATTGGTTAGGGAAATTCTCGATCCATAAAACATATATACATAGGCCTATACATGTGATAGAAGTTTTTGAAATGTGTGGTTGAAAAGTTGTATGACCCATAAAAGATGTGGTTAATATTGATTGTTTGACTTTGACTTTGATTAAAATCGAATTTTAATCTGGAGCAAACAGGGCTAAAGCAAAAAGAAAAATCCAGAAGCTGATATTTACTGTTGGTAGCGATTTCGAACCCTAATTTATTTCGTTCTTGTTCGAATTCAAAAAGCCAAAAATCTCTGGTAGCCTTCGCCAGTCATCTTATTGTGCTCTCATACATGTCGTCGGTAAGAAAATCATAAATTTGTTACTATTTGTCCAGATTTTTTCAATTTACTGTTAATCGATCGATTGTCTTCTCCTTATACATTCGAACTTTTTTTGAAGTTTCTCAAAGGACAAAAAAATTTCGACGCACATAGGACAGCGACGACCTGAGGTGAGTCGATTTCATTAGAAATGGCAACAGGGTGGGGCGGGTCAGGGCAACCTCCCCCGCCCCGTTACCTGTTTAAAGCGGGGCGGGGCGAGGTCCTTGTCCCATTTACCACCTCGTTTAATTTTTTTTATTTTTGATATTTTATTTTTATTGTCCACATTCATTAGATTTAGACCTATAATTTTAGTTACCATTTTCTATTAGAACTAATGAAATTTCGTGAAATTTTTCATTTAAAATATTGAATTCTAAAAAATTAAAATTAAATGGGATAGTAAACTCGACTGTGAGTTTCATGTAGTCTTTGCATAGAGGTCTAGTAACCTAAGTAATTTCTTTTGAATGAAAATAAATGATCACACAAGTAATTATCATAAATGTAGGGGTATATTGGACATTCATACTTCTATTTTAGGTCGTCCTAGTCTCTACATTATATAGGATATGAGCAAGGGTCATATTCCTACGTACGCGAGAAAAATAAAGAAGTGTGACTCCCATTGTGGAACTTTTTGCATAGCGAGTTGATACGGCTCTATACGTTGAGAGTGAACCCCAAAATGTTACATTTCAAAGGCTATACAAACTGTCTTTAGCATCAAGTTAGTTGAAAAATGAACCAAACTCTACTTCATGAAAGAAATAAATAAACGATGCTAGAAAAGAAACTCTTCTTCCTCTTATGTATGCTTCTCACCTTCATGTCTTCGGCTGCTTTTGGCTTATGCTCTTTTCGTGTAAATATAGCGTTGTCTCTTCCATTTATTATACGAAGAAAAGTAGAGAATGTGTTGATGACAATAAATGACGTGATACATTTCGATCAACTTAAGAGAATAGAGACAGAATAATAGTATTATATAGCTGGAAAATTTGAATGAAATAAGGATGTATTAATTCTGGAATTCGTACTTGCAAGAGATCCATCAGTTCAGCCTTTCTCGCTAGACCTTCACCCCTCTATATAAGTCATTAGACTTGAACTTGTCATCCTAATCATATCAAGCTACATTGTCTGACCTAGGTCCGTATGCCACCGTTCATTGAGAAAGATTTGATTGGTTGGAAAGTTCATTTTTGATGAGTTATCATGATACCTAGATCGTATGCTTGCAGCTTAGGCCATCATAACTTCCCTTTGATTAGTTATTGTGAGTGGCGCTTTTTGCAATTGATGGTTCCTTGCTGTTTCAATTGCAATTGCAATCAATGCAATATTTGCATTGAATGAATCTGTGTGCACGACTGAAGCCGTGTAGACTACAACTAGGTGAGCCTACGGGCTCGTTTGCGAGCCAACTATCGAGTGAATTGCTGCTTCTAATCCCTAGTTACATGTAAAAAGACTGGAAAATTAACCCTTGATAGTTTCCAGTTCGATTTTCTGGCCTTTTAACCTTTTTATCTTTTTCATATCAATGATCAGAGAGATTTGTAAACGTTGGAATCATACGGCAAAGGGTTCTTGGTAGCCCATTATTGAGAGAAATATTTGCAAAAAAGGTGTTTCGAATATAAAATGTAATCATGCTTCACACTTTGTATTTTAGAAATTATCATTTTTAAATTTTAATAAATAACATATTCCGTTATATATCTCTATATAAATAGAATTCCTAAGTAATCTTAAGTTGAGGTCATGTAATATATAACTTCTTAAGTTCTTTAAGTTTTGAGGTACATTTTGAAATTTGATTGTTTAAATTTATAAACTATATTTTGTATAATGGTTTCAAAAGCACCATTAGCTGAAAAATTAAAAATATATCATTATAAATAAATAGATAAAAATAACGTTATTTGAAATAACAAATCACAACGTATATATTACCTTACGTAACTTTTTGCATACTATTTTCTATATTAATTTGTTCTTTAAATGATATTTTTTTTATTGAGATTTATAAAGTTTATATTCTTTCCCATCAAATGAATAAAAATAAACTTTTGTACATTAATACAATATTGAAATTAAAATTAATAAAACATTGAAAATAATAGAAAATACTTCATTTGACTATTCCTATATTGTAAAAACAAATCAAAATTCTTAATTTTTATCTTCTAATTACTAATAATTGTACAATGAATAAAAATTAAAAACAATCAATTAAAATTATTTTTGATAATAGTTGTTATTTTGTAGCTAAAAACCAATTTCTTAATCATTTTAAGTTTGGGTAATTTTTGTCACTTAAGAAATTGTTAATAATGAATGCGTAATTTTATTGGTATATATTGCAGACGACTTTTCCTTTTTTTTTTTTTTTTTTGAGAAAAAACTTCACAGGAGAATATTATAGCAATATAATTAATTAAAATATATATTTTTATGTAATAAATGAAAAATGAAAAAAAAATTATGTAAATGACGTGGTGAGAAAAATCGAATGAATTTTAATTTATGAAGGCATTGATGAATGAGAAAGGAAAAAAAAAATAACTTTTTAGATGAAAATGATACAATAATTGTACATTTGGATATTTAAAAAATAGTTTAAAAATTACATAATGTGATGCAAATGGTGTAATTTGTTATTTTCCATTACGTGTATTTTGATCTGTTTTAACAAAAAATATTTTATTACGAGACTGTAAAATATAGGGTGTGTTTGAGGCTTTGAGCTACATTATTTTGAAATGATGTATTTTGGAATATTAGATTAATGGAGAATGTGTGGTTGAAAAAGAAATAAATTTTATTTATGTGATGAAAAATATTATTTTATTGAAAAATGTGTGGCTCAAAATAAGTAAAAAAATAAAAATAAAAATAAAAATTTTAATGTGACTCAAACAGGAGCATAATATGTAAAGTGTACATACACTTTATACACAGTGTGTAATTTTTAAATTTCCAAAAAAAAAAAAATGGAAATTAAGTAAAACCAGACATTTAGTTTTACCTTTTTAAAAATCAGGTCTAATGTTTATTTTTTAAAAATCAGGTACTATATTAAAACTCTAATTGATAACCTAATTTATCAATTCCCGTCTCCACCCTAATTTATCATTCCCGTCTCCTCCCCTTCTCCCTCCTTGTCCATCTCCATCCCTCCCTATGATTTATTCACAGCAGTTTCGCGACGCCGACAATAACTTCTCCTCCTCCTCTCCCTTTTCCTCCCTATGATTTATTCACATCAGCGTCGCGACACTGTCGTTCATAGCGTCGAGGCGCTACTGCCGTTCACAGCTTCGCGACGCTACTGTGAACGGCAGCAACGTCGAGACGCTGTCGGTCACAGCAATGTCGCGAAGTTGAGGAAATCGGAGAGGCGGCAAATATGTGGATGTGTGGTGGATCTGCGTGTGTGTGTGGCTGTGGTGGGCGGATCTCTGTGTGTGTAGCTGTTGTTGGTGGTTGGTTGTTGTTGATGGCGGATATGTGTGTATGGTTGTTGGTGTGTGGCTGTGTTGGCGGATCTGTTGTTGGTGGTTTGGGCGGATCTGTGGTTGTTTGGGTGGTGGAGTTAATTGTGGGTTTCATCAGCCATTTTTCAAGATTGGGAGAGAAAATTTGGGGAGGTAGCTGAGGTGTTTTGTGTGGTGGCGTCTGTGGTGGCAGTTGACGGTGGTGCAGGTGGGTTGACAATGGTGGTGGCAGTCGAAGGTAGTGCAGGTGGGTTGACAATGGTGGTGGCAGTCTAAGGTGGTGCAGGTGGAGGATCTGGCGGATCTGGTGATTTTGGTTTTGTGACTAAAAATATAATTTGTGACCAACCATTTTGTTATATGTGACCTAAAAATTATTTAATCCGTGATCGTGAAAAAATATGTGACCAACTAATTTTGAAAATCTGTGACTGTGTGACATATAAATTTTGATCGGTGACCAATTAATTTTGAAATCATTGTAAATGTCACAGTAGTGTCGCGACGCTGCTGTGAATAGCTATGATTCTATTCACAGCAGCGTCGCGACCCCGACTGCAGCGTCGACGCTGCTGCGACGCTGCCGTTCGCTGCCAATCATAGGGGGGAGTGGAAGAGATGGAAGATGGAGGGAGGGACGGGGGAGAGACAGAAGAGAGATGAGGAGAAGAAAAATAATTAGGGTTTGGGAAATGAGATTGAAATTTGGTGGGGTAGATGGTATGGTGGATATATAGATTAATTTAATTTAAAGTATTATTATTAATATTAATTGTGAAATTAAAATCTGATTTTTTATTAAATAAAGTATAAACCTGATTTTCAGAAACTTGAAACTAAACAATTGGTTTGATGTAATTTCCACATTTTGATTTTTGATTAAATAAAATATAAACTTGATTTTCAGAGACTTGAAACTAAACAACTAATTTTTATGTAATTTCCACAAAAAAGAGAAAAAGGTCCAAAAGTTTCCTTTCGGGCCCATCATATTCATGGGCCTTATATTTTTTGCTAACATCAAGTTTCTTAACGGGCCTACTAGCCTTGTTGGGCTCAATGGGTAATCGGGATTGATACTGAAACAGGCCAATTTTAGGGTTCCGTGGTTTTCATATAAAATCTACACTTCATCATCTTTAATGTGCTGTTGCGCGCTAGGGTTTTACGCCTCCTCAGTTTCTGAATACACACCAGCACACAATCTAGAAGTACTCAACCATGGCGGAACAGGTATTTAGATGTAAAATTGTATTATATGTTTGTGTACCGTGCGTTTATGTCTCTGGAATTTTTGATGATCTTGATGAATCTGACTTGTAATTGATTTGCAGACTGAGAAGGCGTTCTTGAAACAACCCAAGGTGTTTCTTTGGTAAGAAATTGTATACACTTTTTAGAATTAATGATATGTTTCTACTTTATTTCACCGTGTTAAGTTTGCTTGGAGAGTAAAGCTGAGATTTTGCAGCTCGAAGAAGACTGGGAAGGGAAAGAGGCCAGGAAAGGGAGGAAACCGATACTTCAAAAGCGTTGGGCTAGGGTTCAAGACTCCTCGTGAGGCTATTGAAGGTGGAAATTTATCCGTCTATTCATTCAAATTTGCCTGCTTATCTGATAGAAATATTACATATAATCCTTTTGTTAGTACAAAGTGGAATTTATTTACACGTTGGTTAACTTGGTGAGCTTGTGGCACAATTTCAACTAAATGTGTATATATGCTGGGAATTGATAGATTCAATATATGCGAGTTCTTTAGTTAATCTTTTGTTTGGAGAGCAATCGTGCTACTACTTTGCTGGAAAACGATGTTTTATTGTAGGGTTTCACTTCTAAAATGGTTTAGGTACGTTTCCATTCTGAACTTATTTAGGTCGTTGCAGGTACTGGATAGGTTGTATGTAATGCACACCAAGTATGGCCTTTTTTAATTACGTTTTTTTTTATAGAAACATTGATATGATTTCTGTTGATTTAATTCTGTTTGATTCAATTAAATTTTAAGGTTCAGACCTTATGCTAGGTTAAGAAATTGTGTTCCATGGAATGTTATGCAATTGAATTAATCATAATTTATCTCATTTTTAATATTTGTTGGGTTGTTATTGCCCCCCTCACTTGATATTAAAGCATGGCTGTCTACACGGAGTTGATCTGTAATTTCATGATAATCTTTGACAGTGTTAGCAATATATGTCGTTACTAAGTTTTGAACTTTGGCAGATTCTTAATGTTTTTGGCACAATGAATTTTTAACGAGACTAGGTGTTTTACTCTTCCTTCAGGCACATATATAGACAAGAAATGTCCCTTCACTGGTGATGTGTCCATCAGAGGCCGTATTCTTGCTGGGACATGCCACAGTGCCAAGATGATGAGAACAATCATTGTCCGTCGTAACTACTTGCATTGGGTTAAGAAGTACCGGAGGTATGATATGATGCAATTTAGTATTGTTGCAATTCTCTCTACATTATGTATGCTTATTGTTAAGGATTGATTATTTTCCAGATATGAAAAGAGGCACTCAAACATTCCAGCACACATATCTCCATGCTTCCGTGTGAGAGAGGGTGACTATGTCATTATTGGCCAGTGCAGGTTAGAGCAAAAGCTTATTTATGTAACTTTTTATGATTTTGTTCTGGAATTTAATTTAATGATCTGAATCACTTTGCAGGCCTCTATCAAAAACAGTTAGATTCAATGTTCTTAAGGTGATACCAGCTGGTTCATCTGGTCTTGGCAAGAAGGCATTTACAGGAATGTGAGTTTGGTGATTTGGAATTTTTTTTGTTAGTGCTAAAGAGTTTTGATGATTTAAGACTGTTTTACTTCTTTCAGTTGGTCGATTGTCACTCCTGACTTGCCCATGGGCTTAATTTTTCTTAAGTTCCCTATTTATATATCCTCTATAAGCGAGCTTTTGAATTTAATCCTTACAATTTATATTATGCTCTTATTAATTTGGATTTTCTCTATTTTATGCTCCCTTCTTTATGGGCGTGGTAGATAATATCTTTTATATTGTGATTTTACATGGATGATCAATCAAACCATTATACAATTAAGAGCATCTCTGGCATGGTTATGTTCGTCTGATTAATGCGGTAGGACATGTAATGAATTTGTAGCGTATAGAACATGTCTGTCATCCGAAATAGATATTTCTTATGGCTGTCTTGTGTGCCCCATGATCTTTTCTTCTTGCAATGTATTAGAAAGCAGCACAAGTATATTGTTTCTGGTGTGTAGCAAGAAATTCCTCTTATTATATAATGAAATTGATGTGATCTTGATGTGAGCGTTAGGGGACTGTGTCGTTATAATATTTCTTTAAGCCTTCAATTTTAAGTTAGTTCACGTCAACTATTTTTCATTTAGAGTAAACTACACTCTGGGTTCCCAAAAATGATAAAAATTGAGAGGATGGAAAAAATGAATTTTTCTGTAGTTAAGTAGGCATTTTGTTTGTTTAAAAAATGGAAGTTAAACATGTGTAGGTAGAATATAAATTTGTAAATTCTTGTATAATTTTGATATAAAGCTGAGTTTATGTATGATTTTGATATCGTCCACACGTGTAATCTGTGTGTTAAATACATGATTATTACTGTAGCAGGGACAGACAGACACCTAACTTGTCTTAATATAAATGGAAGGACAAAAATATTTGGCCTTTGAACATGGTCATACGACGTGAAAAATGAAATTTAGCCACATTGAGATTTTCTCTTAAATGAGATATGAAAGGGAGGGAGTTACGAAGAAAGCTTCGATCTCATAGGGAGAGTAAACTATGAAATTAACCAGGAAAAAAATAGTAATTAAGGGAGGAGAATAATTTAATATAAGAAAATAGCTCCAAATAAATCCCAATTTCATTTCTAACTCTTCAATATTTCTTGAAAGTTTGTATCTTGAAAAATTGTGGAGAAAACTTCTTTTTTCAATTCATTTTCAACCACATTTTTTTTATGACATTCACAATTTTTATTACTTTTTCAATCACATATTTTGATGAACAATTAAAACATAAAAGATTCAAAAAAATGGTGAGAAATTGAACACCCAGTTGAGAATATTTGGGTATTTACAAGTAAAATCCCAGAAATAAAAACTTTGGATAAAATCAACATTTACAAATAAAATCCTATAATTAAGTTAAAATAAAACTAATATTTACAAGTAAAATCCTGTAATACAGGAAAGAAAAAGCAACTCCCAGTGCAATATTTTCTAATTCAGATATAGAAACAGAAAATTACCAAAACAACTCCTTAGGCAAGGCAATAATTTCACTTCGTAGAGGCTGGCCAGCTACACCATGTTACTCCGTGGAGGCGCCTCCTCTTCCTCCTCAGCCACCCACGCAACTGCGGTAGGCGGTTTTATCTGCAGCCCCGGATTGAGTACGACGGTCGGTTATGTATCTAGTTTCATGCAAAATAATTCAAATACTGACATCATTCTTGGTCGTGATTTCTGAAAGGTGGCTGCCGCAAAACTCGTAAGCATGATCATCATGGTCGAAGTTGAGGGAGTAACTCAACGGATCATAGCTAAAATCAGCAGAAGAATGGCGGCGCTGTCGCCCTATGCGCGATATAAGGTTCCGGCATTTGTGTTTAATTTCGGGGAAATCATGAGCCTTTGATCGAATCCATGCAGAAGGAGATTTCTTCGGAGTTGACGTTGGAGAACGCGGCGGCGAGGAGGAGCCATCAAATGAATGGTTTCGTTGGAAGAAACAAGAAAGGCCTATAGGGGACTTCTTTCGCCTCTCCCTCAAACTCGACATTTCATGCTCATCACCCATTGATGACGCTACTAGCATTTCAGAGGAAATTATAATCAAATGAGGGAAATTCAAGATTTTAGTTATTCATAATTAATTTTGTTGTGGGATATGAGGTAACTAAGAATAGATCAGCAGGAATTTGTGCAACGCCGTCAATTGGATTTCTTGTCTAATTTTAATTCTTGGCTCCAAATAAACATTTATAATTCTATTTACTTACAAATTTAAACGTTTATAAACACTTCCAAAACATGCTCTTTCATACTGCTTTAAACGGGTAAAGTTTCAATTACTATATACGAATAATAACACTTAACTTCGACTTATCCCCTTGTTTATATCAGTTCTAAAAAACAAACTGTCATCGAATTGGTAGAATGGAATGTATTTAGAGATCTAAAAATCTCAAAATAAAAAGTTCATTTACACTACAAAATGGTAAAAATAAAAACAAATCTTAGGTTGATCAATCAAAACTTATTACAAAAGACTAAGAGCATCTTTGCAGAAGTAATGCTTTTCTGGGTGCTTGGCCCAGTTTGAAAATGTTTAATATGGTTCACCAGAATGATTTTAGTTAAATTGGATGCAGAATATTCATCTTGGGGTAGATCAATTTCTCCATATTAAAGAAGTAAAAGAGAGATTATTCAAATTTTCTTTGATAAATGTTTTTGGATCACTGCATCTGCCGTTCAGGTAGCAGCCATTTGTACCCCAATTCCATTTCGTACCTGTCCCAAACTTCAAATCAATGCATCAAGCTCTCTACTTTTGTTTTCTTATTTTCTCAAAAGATTTTAAGAATTTCTAGACCCTTCTACAGGTGATGTGAGATAAATTAGAGTTATTTAACGACAGCTATATTCTAGATGAGAGGAGAGATTGAATCTAGAATCATTAGATGGGTTATACATTCTTGCATTGAATCTGCCAGTTACATGTATTGTGAAACCTAGATAGCATTAATCTTATATTATTATCTCATCGATGTAGATGTAGATGTGGAGAAGGAAATATTAGGAATTGAAACCTGATTTATCTGAAAAGATGAAAGAAAACTCTCCATTATTCACTAATTTGTAAAAGCCGAAATCTAAAATTTTGAAAAATCAGAAAGAGACAATATACAATTATACAAGGACGAAAGGACATGGATTGGAAGGGAAAGATTATCAGGAAAAAAATGTACGGTCTATGAAACTCTGATGACTGTTGGAGTAGAAGCGAAATGAAGATTTCGGAGGATGAGAAAACGAACCCGCCGGGGAAAAGGCAGCGCCGCCCGGTGGAACACGTGCTCCATCACTCTGGCCAGCAACACCGTGTACTCCTCCAAAAACTCCGTCACTAGCGCCACCGGTATCATGATATCTTCCTTCTAATCATGCACACTTCTCTTCCAATTAGGTATTTTCTGCAATCGAACTCTCTGTAACAAAAAATTGTTAAATAGAAGTAGACTATTAGATTCTATTTTCAGGGGGCTGTTCTTTCGTTTTTAATTTGATATAAAATTTGCTTATCCTTATCCGTTAACTCCTCGAACGATATAAAAAGATAATTTGCTCCTCATATTTTAAATAAATATAAAAGTTTGAGAAAATATTTGTGTCTCATTTCAGACTACGCTTTAACAAAATATTTGGACAAAAATCGTAATCAAAGGTAAGATATGACGCGCTAAATAAAATTGCGAGAGCAACATAATGACCCTGAGGCTAAGTTTTAAAAAAATTTCTTTGTATATTTCCAAAAATAAATTTTAATAGTAACATTGTTAAATCTTAAAACTATAGGGAAGTTTACTTTTTTATGTTTACCTTAATTACTGGTGGAGTGAATTGATTCAGCAAAGTGTCAACTCTTTTAATTTCCAATTAATTTCTTGTCCTGCTCTACCTTCAGGTACTTCTCCTACAGCCACCCCAACCAGCTGACAATATATAAACAAATTTCTACTTCATCCCTTTCTTCAACACCTTTATCATTTTTGCCAGTTGCCTCCATGCCCGCCAACTTAGTCTTCTCCCTTAATGTATATCACGCGGAAGCCATTAGTGCTTGAAGTGAATTCTTAGTCATGGGTAATTTAAGGATTTGATTGTGCTTCTCCTATTCGTTGGAGCTTTTAGAGAATTGGTTGCGTCCCCGTGCATTACACACATACTAACAGTATGAGGTGTGGGAATTTGTTTTACAAATTAGTGATAACATTTTCAGCAGCACTGCTAATATACAACATAATCATATCATCAAATGCACCCCTCAAGCAAGATTTCCCAGGCCCTTCAAACCCATCAAGATCCTCATCAGTTTCAAGAAATAAAGTAGAACCCATGATCAAGATGACCACAGAATCATCACCATCAAGATTCAAGAAAAAGAAGAGGCTGTTCCACACTTCAGTGACAGCTTCAGACTCGATATACAGCACATGGCAATGCAGGGTAATGTATTACTGGTTCAAGAAACACAAGAATATGCCCAATTCTGAGATGGGTGGCTTTACAAGAATCTTGCATTCTGGACAATCTGATCGCTTCATGGATGAGATACCCACATTTGTTGCTCAGCCCCTCTCATCTGTCATACATCAGGTTTCTATTTTTTCTTTAATCTTCATTACCTTTTTAATATCATTTCTTTTATTGTTATTATGATAATTAAGGGAGCTCGAGGAGTGTTGAAACATCTCATCTAAAAGTATTTAGCAATTAGAAAACGAACACATTTATTCTTGTGTCACCGAGTGTTGCGATTTCAGGGATATATAGTCCTGAACAGGCCTTGGGCATTTGTGCAGTGGCTTCAACAAGCACAGATTGACGAAGAGTATGGAAATATATGTCAAAAAGTTCAATCTTCTCATCGATTTCTGCTCTTCAGGCAATCAATTAGTTTCATATGCATGTTAACTTTATGCAGCTATATATTAATGGCGGAGCCAGATCACATTATTGTCAAGCCTATACCAAACTTGTCTAGAGATGGCTTTGGAGCTGCATTCCCTTTCTTTTACATTGAGCCCAAGAAGTTTGAGTCTATACTTCGGAAGTATTTCCCCGAGGAAAGGGGTCGAATAACGGATATTGATCCCATTGGAAATTCCCCACTGATTGTTCAGAAGGTATCCTACCTTGTTTAATTGTGTATTTGATAAGTTAGATTAAATAGTACTGAACAATATTAATAAAGAATAAGAAGATGGAATTTTGTTTATTGTACTTCTGAGTCCTCGCCAAGCATCCCCCAAGCTCATTTGTATTATATTAACATCTTACCTTCTACATGCACCAATATGTAAGGATGCTCTACAAAAGATAGCTCCAACATGGATGAATATTTCCTTGGCAATGAAGAAGGATCCTCAAGTAGATAAAGCTTTTGGTTGGGTTCTTGAGATGTAAGAAACTTAGTTTTGTTGTCCTGTTCAATCACCTCCAGGCTCCAGCTGTGTGTACCGAACTGGACCTTTTAGTTTTTTCGTTCCCTAATTATTCCTTCTTAAACACAGGTATGCATATGCTGTTGCATCAGCATTACACGGGGCGCATAACATCTTGTACAAGGAATTCATGATTCAGGTTTGGTAACTTTCGATGTCTTTATATTCTGATTGGCTGCGATTGAATTTAGTCGTGATCTTTAGAATGTCCTACAGCCTCCTTGGGATACAAAAATTGGCAATACATACATTATTCATTACACTAACGGATGCGACTATGACATGCAGGTATGTTGAGCCAGTTGTTTGTTCGTGCTTAAAAGTTAATTTTCTTGGTCACTTTCTTAGATTTTGATGTGTTCCAACATGCAGGGTAATTTGACCTATGGAAAGATTGGAGAATGGAGATTCGACAAACGATTGTATTCTAAAATATGGCCACCAAGAAACCTTCCACTGCCACCTCCCAGTGTCCCTCGAAGTGTGGTACATTCTTTTCACCCAGTTGACATACCCTAAAGTTCCAGTTTTGCATTGCTTATGAGCTCAAACTTTTTTACACCTTATAAGCTCGCTCTGAAATTTCTTATAAGCCAGCATATTGAATTGCCAAATAAACTCCATAACCTTTATTAGGTCTCTATTAGATAGTGTTGCTCCATTGATAAATTAATGTATAAATGGCAGGTTACCCTGGTGAAAATGGTGAATGAAGCCACCTCCAATCTACCAAACTGGGGTTCTTAGAACGCACAATGTGCCCTGCTTTGGAAGAAGAAAGCTCACCAGATTTGCTATTCTTGTATCACTCGCAAACTTGCCTGCACGCTTTAACCAGTAAATGCTTTACAGATTTTCATATCAATTGCCATAGATAAATATATACATTCAATCTTTACAAAGCATTGGATGCCAAAATTAATAGCCATCATCAGTTTGATATGATGTGTAACAGCATAAAAATTCATGCAAAAATGGAATAGAGTTTTTATCAATTCAGATAACGCCTGCAATTCTTAGAGTTGCAGTAGCAAGGAATTTTTTCACCTTCATCCTCATGGTTAAAATGGTAATCATATGTTATCTCTTCTCCAGGATATATGTCTCTTTCAGCCAAAAACACAACCTGCATATTTCAACATCTTTTAGTAATTCTCAAAACCCAGAATGAACAGTGTGTTTATAACAGCCTTCTGTAAATACCGTGCATTGGTCCTATCGTGTTAGCATTTGGCTTCATGACCATAAGAAAAGCGAACGTGCAGGGATAGGAATGTTTACCTTCTTCTCATTTCTCACAGAAATAACTCTGGCAACGCAGTTTGGCTGGTCCAGCAACAAAAAGAAAAAAAAAAGAGCGAAGGTGTAAGCCAGTATCTTAGGAAAAACAAAATTGTTTCAACTAAAATTCATAGAAAGCTGTTGGAAAAAGCTGTAGCGTGCATAAAACTACTATCCATTTTTATATTTGATGTGCGGATCAGTTGAATACATAAACTTCAAACACTCACATTGTTACAAGGCGAAAACATGTGGTCAAGTTTCTAGAAATCACAATTGGGTCCCAGATAGTGCCGATGGGCCCAGGAAAAGATCATTTTCAGAGGCAGAGAAATGCAAACACAGCAACTTAGTTGCCAATTAACAAAAATGGTGACAATTTGCAGGGCCAGGGCAGTTTTCAGATTATGAACTGATGTGAAGATGAGCACATACTCGACTTCATTTGAAAGAACTAGCATTTATTTGTAGGAAAGTTATCAAGGTATTGGGTTTTACCTTACATGAATGGTTCACAAACCGGGCAATCCCCCCCTTACGGGTGGCATCAATTATATGTTCTTTATCTATCCTGAAGAAATAGCAAGCACTCTTGTACTGCAGTTTCTTTCCAGAATGATATTCACGCTCTCTTTTGTCTGCCACACGGAGCCCCACTATCTCACCTACATATTCGACGACCTGTGAAGACAGTAAATCAGATATTGAACTTCAGAAAAAATTGAAATGATCCCATAAGTTAAAAATAGAGGATCAAACCATTGCCCCCCGAGAGATGAACTGAGATGTATAGAGACCCAGAGCATGTATGTCTGACTTGTATACCACCAAATTTTTCCAACCTTTTGAATGTTTATAGCGAGCATATTCTTTCTACAAGTAATGAGAGAGATCCAAAAAATTAAATCAGTGACAAGAATAATAACTTACTGAGCTATTTTAATATGCTCAATAGATACTATAGAAATCGAAATTACCCGATAATCTGACTCAACCCTGGAACATGGAAGCTTTGAAAGCCCTTTTCTGTGTGGCTTTTGTCTATTTATATGCACCCAAGCATTAAGCTGCTCCTGAGGAACGTGGCAACTACCATTTCCATCAGATTCTTGAGAAAATTTACGCCAAAAGCCTTTGTGCTTTTGATGCTTGTAACCCTAATGAGCATAAAACAGATATTAGCAAAAAAAAAAAAAATTCTCTAAGCAGAAAATAGATCTATCAGCTCGTTTCATGAGCAGCAAACCTCAGTTCGAGCAGAGGTTAAGCCCTTCTCTCTAGAATGAAGACTTTCGGTGTTAATGGGATAACTGCCAGGAATAAACTGCTGGATTGTTGAATGAAGCATGCATCTTCCATAAAAGCCAACATTCTCAAAGTCATTACCTTCAGCCTCAGTTTGCAGTAGTCCCTGTTGACAACGGAGCTACAATATTATTTTCACTTGGAAGAGACCGTAGACAAACTTTACACATTCAATGTTTCATCAACAAAAACTTTCCATTGTCAGGAACTGGCACAAACTTATACCAGTTCAATTTCAATCACCAGCATTGTCCTTTGTCAATTTTATGAAAGTTGTAATGTTGTTGCCATTTAAGAATTAAGTATTTATGTGGAATATCTAAGCAGAAGTCATTCAGATATCATCATATTAGTTTGTGACAAATGCCACTTTAATTAGCCAGAGGGAAGAGAATTCATTGCTGTGGCTGTCTAGATTTCTGTCTAAACAGCTTTCGGCAGACAACCGAGAAATTTTTTTGGGGTCTCGAGAAGTTCCATATGCCAATGCAAAGGCTTGATTGATGCAACATCAATAACTACAAGAAAACCCAGGTTATTCTAGAGGAAGCTGCAGAAAATAAGTAGAACTCAAGTTTAATCATCAAAGTAGCAAAGGCACAAGATTTAAATATATAGAGGATATACTAGTGCAAGCACCTCAGGGAACCCCACAATGGAACGAAGTAAGCAATAGAAAATGAAGGTCAAAAGAAAACAAATTTTTAGTTAGATCCTTTGTTGTTCAAAAAAGAAATGCTAAAAACTAGATCAATAAGAGCCCTACATCAAGCCAATCTCAATATAAGGCCCAAATTTAAAGGAGTGGTATCACCTTCAATAATGGCAGGATTTCTAGCACCTCGTGGAAATGGTGCACCTTCAGTGATGGTGAGATTTTTAGTTCATAGTCAATGTGGAACACTATTGTGTTAGTGTCATTTGATTCATTAAAATTAGATATGGGATAGGAGTAGAGGAGTTATCCCAAGAAAATCTACATTTCATAGAACTATGTATCTTGTTAAACCTTGTCGAGAATCAATAACGTATTTGAACCTCTTTCACTCAAGAAATATAATTTGAATATGGATACACTAGCATGCTATATCAATTTAGTCCTACAATGTGATGGATCAGTTCACATTATCAGTTACTGTTAGCTATTTGGAAGCCCTCGTAATTTGATTCTCAGGTAAGTGGGAGGATATGAGTGGACATCATGAGCTGATTCTACCTGCGTACAAGACATCCTGAACTATTATAGAAATTTGATTGGTCTTGGCACTTTGATATATAATGAATTGGAAAATTAACATATCAAGAAAGAAAACCTTTTGATGGGCACACCATGGATGGAAGCAAACAGAACAATCCAAAATCCGGCATTGTATGCAAGAGCCACCTGGTCGGCTGCATATTGAGCAAACCTAGAAAGAAACAACATTGAGAATGTTTCTATGCATTGATACAATAAACATTTATGAATCTACAGCCTGGCAATATTTATTAGTCGAAAATTATAATTTTGTTGTTCACAATTTTAGAAGCCATAAAACTCTGAAACGGCAAAAATATAGCCTTTTTGAGATTTCCAGCCAGGACAAAAAGAATAACTGAGTGTATTATATTGAATCCTCTTCAATTCATTAGGTTTAGTTCTTACCACATGTTCTTTAGAAGATAAAGCGTCAGAAACATCAAAAGCATTCATAGTATCAACATTTGGACAGTGAGTTCCAGGTGTCCAAAGCCCACAAACCACGTGGACCCACTGCTTTACACTTGAGTCAAGAACACCAGCTGTGATGCTGTTCTGAAGCATCGAGTTACAAGGAGAAGATGAATTGTCAACAATGCCCAAATGATTCGAGAGATTCATATCGGAAGCAGATACTGAAGAGGGCTCCATGTTTGCCAGTCTCATAACAGGAAACGAATCACTTCCAGAAGCCATTGTGCTCAACTGACAAGCTGAATTATCTGTAGACATTGTTATGTTAATCTTGGATTTATACATAGCATTCCAAGCTTGCAGAAGGCTCTTCACAACATTCTGACTTTGTAGAGCCTGAGTCATGGCCCCTTCTCCATATCCACAGAGAACACAAGCCTAAATGGCAACAAAATGCAACACTAGCATATTAAAAGTAGAAACGATGCAATAAATTGGAAAAATATTGTCTATGTCAACTGTGCATTCTTGAATTTAAAGTTAAAAAATGGAAAAATATTGAGTAGATGACCACTATCTGAATCTTAACATTTCAATACACGCCAGGATGTGATGATTTTTTCTCTTTATCAAGCAGAACCTCCATCATTAGTCTCTGATATTCCCTCGTCTCACCTTCAGTTTGTACTATACTCGGTCATTTCGTAATTCAAGAAATTTTCTGCACTTGAATCGCTGATAACCAACAAAAAGGGTACATAATGTTGAACTTGTTTCCGTATCAAGCATTCTCTTTAAAGTTTATGTCCTAAGATCTCTGATTCACTTGTCAGTACTTTTTAAAATTTTGCATACTTGCTGTTAAAAGGTAATTAATTGATAACCAATGGCCAGTTTGGCCGTCTTTAGCAACTCTACCTGATTGAATAACAATTTACACCATCAAATATTTTTTCTTCTGCTGCCTCTCCTAAAGCCATAAGTTTCTTTACAGTCTCAACTGAAAAGCTCCCAATTAATGAAAAACTTTAAGCATGGGTAATCACCAAACTAGTATGCCAATTAAATTTAATAAATTCCTTCAAAAATAAATGTATTCATTGTTGCTCTACCGGAGTATTTTCTTTAAAGCTCACATGTTAGTCTTGTCATTCTCCCTCCAATAAAAAATAATATATGGTTTGATCTTATAACGGTCAGAACATATTTTTTTCAAGAAAAATCACTGTTGTCACAATCCCTGGGTGAACTTTGTGACTGCTAGGTCCATCACTAGACAACTGGACCAACACCAAGGCAGCCTTTTTCAAAAGATGAAAGAAAAAAAGGGTACATAACGTAAGGGTAAAATGCATTTCACCATACACTTCATATTTTATCCCCTTTACCTTCATTATTGTTGTACTTTTTATGCAACTATTGGGGTATGCAGTAATATATACAAATATGCGTCTATATTTGTAATATTTTAGATCTAATGGTAGCACAAGAGTGCTCAAGTAATTGCCAGCTTCTGGTATACTGCAAATGAAATTTTTACATTCTCCAATATTCATCATTAACAAAAATTTTAGGAACAATCATAAAGAAAAGTATCTCCAGCAATAGTTGCTGCAGCTTCAGCGCTATAGGCGAGCTCCAAGGTAACCATGACATTTATTAGTTTCAGTTTTAACGTAATCTATTTCTCAAATGAGCCTTCTTGAAGTGGAGTACTTAGGGCTACAAGGCTTATTCTGGAAATGGGTACAACAAGCTTCACGCTAGGTTTATACCTGGAGCTCTAGGTAGAAGTTCATTTTCATTTTTAACATGCTGTGACAAACCTATTTAATATTTAAAAAACAAAAAGTACAGATTCAATGATACCATCATTTCTCCATTTACTTCTTTATATGCAAATGCATGCAACAAATCTCGATGGCTTTATTTATCGAGTATGTACTCACAGCACTAAGAGTAAGAGGAGTAGAAGATTGTTGTCTGTAAGTTATCTGTAAACATGATTGTTCCCAGATGTAACAAGATAATCAAAGGACAAGGAGTAAATGTTTCAGATCTAGAAAAAGAATTTTCCTGATCTTTTTAGTAATACTTTGATGCGGACATCAGATTGATTT
>CAIGRN010126070.1:0-27768 GCA_903798345.1 Fraxinus anomala | reverse complement strand
AAAAAAAAAACATTATTTAAAAAAAAAAAAAAAATCCAATTTTCAAAAGTTGGGGGGGCAAGGACCCCCCTTGCGTCCGCCCCTGTGCATATAAATTTTTAAAGTGAATAATCTGTTGTCGAATTTGAGATATAATCATTGTAAATTTGATCAACTATCGATGATGTTATTCTAAGAATTGTAACGAACTAATAATTCAAGAAAAAAATGAGAAGGGATCTAAAATTTTTAAAAATCCCAAAATTGACTACGAAAACCAACTATTACAAATTCATTTTTAAGAAAATAATTTATTTAATCTATCCAATTTTCATCAATCCTACCAAACACACCTTAACTATTTAAACGGTTATAATAAAATCTCAAACAAAATCTTGTGCCTTTGTAATTTTGAAGTATAAAGTTGCTATCGAAGAGCGATTGACGCTTCAAATCTGTCTTATACACCTACTTCGATTCACATTTTCAAACTTAAACCCAGATAATTACTTCTGTCATTGTCTTCAATAAATTGTATTTTCTTGTTTTTGTGTGCCTTTTTATCTGCCACCACCACCACTACTGGGCAGTACTGGTCCAGGATTATGGATAAAGAAGGATAATTCGAATTCCATTTTTGTCGAATCTGAATCTTTTTTCGTTTTTGTTTGGTTTGGAGGAAGATTTTTTCACATTTGCGAGGTGGGTTTGTGATTTTCGGATTTGGAAAAATGAGTGGGGGTGGAGAAGAGGAAGGGACGACGTTAGAGTTCACCCCAACTTGGGTGGTGGCCGCCGTATGTACAGTAATCGTCGCCATCTCCCTCGCTGCCGAGCGACTCCTCCATTATACCGGCAAGGTGGTTTATCATTCCTTTTTCTTTCACACACACTGGCACACGTACTTGCTGCAAGGCTGTGAGATTTTACAATTTTTTGATTTTGATTTTTGTTTTAACTCTCTATTTTGGAAAAATATTTACGATTTTACTGGTTTTTTTTACAGTATTTGAAAATGAAGAATCAGAAGCCCCTCTACGAAGCTTTATTGAAAGTTAAAGAAGGTAGTTTTCATCAACAGGCGTAAATGGGTATTATAAAAGATAATTTGCGTTTTCTTTTTCCAATATTATGATTGATTGATTAATTGCAACTATGAACGGGTGAACGTAGAATTGATGCTGTTGGGGTTTATATCACTCGTGATGACCGTGTTTCAAGGCCGTATAGTCAAGCTCTGCGTGCCTGAAGACATGATGAAGCATTTGCTTCCATGCTCACTGTCATCGAAATCTTCTTCGAGTGGAGAAGAATCTGCTCCAACAAGTCCAGAGGCAAGTTCACATCATCGGCGGTTGCTCGCCGAAGGCGCAGGTTACTGCACCGCAAAGGTTAATCATATGAACATTTATTTCAGTTTTCCAGTGGAAGAATTCAGTATTGTGTTTCTTGATAATCTACGGAGAGTTTCTTTTCCTTTTTCAAGTTAAAATAAAATTATCTAACTTGATCTATCTATACTGTCAATGCCATGTGTATATAGTTATAGTATATGTCCACTTCAAGTTCTTTGATCGGAAAAAACTATCGAAGCTACAAAAATGATATGAACATTTATTTCGTTTCTCCAGGGCACTGGTGGAAGAATTTGATGATCTGTTTCATGATATTTATGGAGAGAGATTCTTTTCCTTTACAAGTTGCAGTAGTATTATGCATACTTATCTCTATTTGTTACTGTTGAGAGCATGTATCTATAGGTATAGTATAGATCCATATCTGGTTCTTTGATTGGAAAAAAAATGCAAACTACTCGAAGGTTAAATTCCTTATTTTGATCAACACTTTTTGGTTGTTGTTTTTTAATATAGAAATGAGCAATGTATATCTTTTTGGAACTAGAAGGCTTGTTCTTTTACTGCGGTTGCTTGGGAATCTTGGACCTGGCATGAGAAGTCAACAAGTAGTGTTTGGATCTAGTTTACGTCCGTGTACAGTTCACGCATCTTAGTATTCTAGGTTGGTTAGAAGCAATATGGCTTCATGGATTTACTGTTACTGTATTTGAAGGAAAAAATTGACTAGCACAGGGAAAAAAAATCCGAAAGGCTCGAACTATGAGTTCAAGAGCATGTTTGGCTAAGCATAGAAAACTTAAAAATAAATTTAAACGCTAAAAAGTAATTTTACTTTTTTAAGTATGTATTGAATAAATTGTACTAATAATAGATATATATGTTTGGCAAAATAGTTACTTTTTTAAAGTAGAGTAAAACATTCAAGTGACCAGAAGGTCCATTATATTGTAGTTTTGATGACTTATTGAGAGTAAAAGTCATTGAGTTGCTCAAACTTGTAAACATGCAAGTTACTTAAAATAAAGTAATTATTATACTCAAAACTAAAGTAATAAAAAGTAACTTACAACTAAACCCAAACATGTTTGGCTATTAAAGTTACTTAGAAGTGAGTTTGACTTGCATTTAAGCTTAGTTAAACATGTTCCAAATGGTGAATACTTACACTGGCAACAAAATTTTAAGTCATTGTATGCGCGAACAAGGGGAACTTAGCAGAAATCAGCACACTCCCAGTAATATAAAAACTGTCAAACATTCTCAACCTACGTGTCACGTGGTGTAATTTTTCCTTTTCTGGTCATTCATATATCATTTTTGACATACTCCATTAATTTGTGATACCTCGGTCAACAGGATATGTATTTTCTTCGGTCCTTGGGAATTGATGTTAGTATCTGATTGGTTCCTCGCTTCTTTTTGTACAGCACAAGGTCCCACTGTTATCTCTTGAAGCATTACATCATCTACACATCTTTATCTTTGTCCTAGCAATTGTGCACGTGACATTTTCTGTTCTCACTGTTGTATTTGGAGGGGCAAAGGTGAGTCCCAAGTTGTCTAACTTATGCACATGACAGTTTATACGTTCCATCTTCTTCTCGGTATAATTTTCAATTTTAATGTAGATTCGCCAATGGAAGCATTGGGAGGACTCTATTGCTAAAGATAATTATGATACTCAACAAGGTACGAATTCACCACTCCACAGAATTTAGACTAAGATGTTTTGTCGAAGTTTTTTTGCCGGAAGTATGATGGCTTTTAATATGTTGCTGCTCGTAAGAGTGATGTTGTATAATATTAGGAGGAGGTTATGTAAACCCGTACTTAAATCAATACACGATCTAGCTTCTATGAATACAATCTTAATCGTTTTATTTTGTAATTTGAAATTGTGTTAGGCTTTATAAATTATGTGTATAAAGAGGATCTGCTACTGTTCATTATTAATTAATTTTCTTCTCGTGTATATCATAATTATATATATGATGGACTTGCAGTTCTTAAGCCTAGGATTACCAATGTTCAGCAACATGATTTCATCAAGAAGAGATTTTTGGGCTTGGGTAGACATTCAGCCCTGTTGAGTTGGGTGGTAGGTTTAAATCTGTCCGTTATTGGAAATACATTTCATTTTCCTCTCTTATTTAATGTCAGCAAATAGAACAAAATGCAAGTTGACATGATACATAGATGCAGGATCATCAATTCATCACTTGGTCATTTTCCTTTCCCAAGTGCTGTGGGTGATCACTTTTTGATAATTTTTTCAGAATTCTTTTCTGAAGCAATTTTATGGATCTGTTACCAAGTCAGACTATGTAGCACTCCGGTTGGGATTCATTATGGTAAGTGCTTAATGTATTTGTCATTTTTTTCTTAAGTTTAAAACTTCACTTATAAGGAAGTTTATTATAAGTAAACTACTCAATTTTAAAATAAACATTATGTTTATGAAATAATTAATAGATGGATAGTATTAGTTTTTGAAAAATAAATAATTTTTTTACTGGAAAGTAATAAAAAGTAACTCACCCATACATGTTTCGGAAACAAAAATTTACTTAAGGAACTTCACTTACTTTGTCAAAACATGCTCAAAGTCCGTTAAGTTTGAAGTCAATTTTTATTTTTATCTTTTTAACATTTTTCTACTTGAATTTTATACACCTGATGTCGAACTTGCCCTTGCCTCAGACACATTGCAGAGGAAACCCAAAGTTTAATTTCCACAAGTACATGATACGTGCTCTGGAAGATGACTTTAAAACAGTTGTCGGGATAAGGTAAGTGATAATTTAGGAGATTCAATAGTTCTAATTTTACCCTTGAAATCCTTTTTGAGTACACATATTTCTCCTCTGTAGAACAATACTTTTAGCTACTGCTTCTACTTAAAACATGGGTTAATATCTGCTTTTATTCATTGCAGTTGGTATTTGTGGGTATTCGTCGTCCTCTTCTTGTTGTTAAATATCAACGGTACAACCTCTCCATTCAACAATACTGGCAATGTTTCCCCTTAATTTTATTTCTGCTGCGGCAGTGCAACGCGCTATTGGACTTGATTACCTAGTACCAGATTATGCTATTTTTTTATTTTTTGTTTAAAATTGACTTATATTTTTGGTGCAGGTTGGCATACATATTTCTGGATTGCTTTCATTCCTTTTATCGTGAGTTTCCCCCGAATTGTTGCTTAATTAATTTGTGTGCCTTTCTTAACGCGTTTTTCCAAAAATCACGGTGAAAATGATACCTCACCTTTCTTAATCTTCTGTTATTTGCACCAACCAACAATTTGTATCTGTAGTTAACATTTTTATAATTTATTTTTCAGCTTCTACTTGCTGTTGGCACGAAGTTGGAGCATGTGATTATCCAGTTGGCTCATGAGGTTGCTGAGAAACATGTGGCCATTGAGGGCGAATTGGTTGTGCAACCTTCCGACGATCATTTTTGGTTCCATCGACCCCACATTGTTCTTTTCTTGATTCATTTCATTCTTTTCCAAAATGCTTTCGAAATAGCATTCTTCTTCTGGATATGGGTAACTTGATTCATTAAATTGTCTTTGTAAATGAAAGAACCTTCCCCATCAGTTAAAAACTATTTTTACGTCACCTACAGGTTCAATATGGTTTCGACTCTTGCATTATGGGACAAGTTCGTTATATAGTTCCTCGACTTATCATCGGGTAAATCTACTCTATCTTCTCTCTCTAACAGCTTTCAGAAGAATTTGATTGCTGTTTATTTCACGAGTACTGTTTTGAGCATATGAGGTTAAGCTTTAAGAAAAGCAACACTTTTTAAGTAACTTTCTGCTTACAGAAGCATGAAAATATTGTTGTATTCTTACTTTTATAAGTAAAAATGTTGCTTATTTTGAAAGCAGTAAGCTGACTCTTTCATGTCATTCAGTGTATTTATTCAGGTACTCTGCAGCTACAGTACATTACCACTCTATGCTCTTGTTACACAGGTAATCTCTCTTCGTTTCCTTGGATACTTGATAAAATTTACACGATAGTCTCTAATTCTTGGTCTGGGAAATGAAGATGGGAACACATTTTAAGAAGTCAATATTTGATGAGCACGTGCAAGTTGGCCTCGTTGGTTGGGCGCAGAAGGTGAAAAAGAAGAAAGGGTTGAAGGCAGCGCTTGGTGGCTCTTCTGCTCAAGGTGGTTCGACTGAAGGCATCGATACTTCAGGAATACAGATGGGAGGATTTGGGCGCAAGGAGACTACTCCCCCTGAGGCTCCACCTGCTAATGGTTCTTGAGGAAGAAACTACTTTTGCACATATTTTTTGGTTTATAAACAATATTCTCAAGGAGCTTGTGGACATCGCCAGCCATGTTTTGGACGAGACGACGACTAAGAAACTTTGCTGGATGTCTTCTACTTGTTAATCAATGTCTATTTCTGTTGAGTTCAGCTTGTGCACGACAGTTAAGCTTCACTGCTCGATTTGGAGAGCCAAAACGAACATTATGCTAAGAGTATAGACTCATTAAATACAATATGCTCTTTATTTTAAAGAGATAATGGTTAAAAATGAACTCCAAAAAACTCTACTTCAACTTTTTAATAGGGGATGAGTTTGCCTCTCCAAATTCAGAGAAACAAGCCAATTATTTATTCTTAATGTACAATGATCACATTTAACGTGTGTTTGGTTCTCATTTTTTCCGCAATTCCAACGGTCATATTTTTTATTATAATGATGAAAAAAGTGAGGATCAAGCGGAGCCTTAATAAATTATATATTTAAATACTTTACTTTTTAAGTTATTCAAATCATATTTAAATTGATTTATCGTTGATATAAAAAATTGTGCAAAATAAAATATGATGAGAATTCAATAAATGTTTCTTGGCAAACGTAAAATAAAGAGCCAAGATTAGGATTGTCGATTGAATTTTGATCCGAATTTAATAAAATTAATGAAAGATGAATTTAGGATTTTAGTCTAATACCTCGATCAAGATTCAAATTTGATAACTAAACAGAACAAATATGGATATAGATCAATCAAATTTATTATAATAATATAATATATTTTATATATTACCACACATTTTTTTTTTTTCATTTTGAAACTTATATTATACTTTATGACTTTTAATGAAGAATGTCAAACCTATCAAATTTCAATATAACATTAATATATATTATAATAAATTTTGTATTGAGATTGAGAATCTCCTCCTTCAAAAATATTTCGGATCGTATATCCAATTACATAGTAAATCAAATATGAATTTATTAATCAAATATCTCGATCTATGAATTATTCTTATCAGATTAGATATGGACATATCCGATTAATTTACAACTAGCCAAAATAGAGTGCATAAAAATTTTGATTCCCCAAATTTAAAGATGCTCTATATAAATAAAAAGTCCCTTGAAGATGTTCTAAATTTAGAAAAGAAACAATATCACAAAAAAGGAATGCTGTCAAATACAATCAAAACTTTCACATTTTGTAAACAAGAGTGGCACCTTCACATAATAATCAGTTCAAGGACAATACACAACACTTGATATTTAATGAACACATTGGTATATATCTAACACGAATGATTGAAGCTTAAAAAAAAGGAAATGAAAAAAAAAAAAAAAGAATCAGCTAGAACAAAATACCACCTCATGCATATGAGATAGCACAGGATATTAAAACAAGTTACTGTACACCAAATAATCATTTAGCGTTTGCTTCACTCTCATATATCTGGCATACGCATCAATATACAGCCTTCGGAAATGGTGTACCATTCGGCATCTAGGAAGAACAGAAGCCTCTTAAAATCTACACCATGACGTGCATCAGTTCTGCCAAATGGTGCCGGTTCCACAGGTAGCAGCTCAAAGGTAAAGAATTTATGACAGCATTTAGAAAAGCTCCTCCGAGTTAAATTTGTTCCAGGCTTCCTATTTGACATGTCAAACTCAATTATGAAATCCCATAGTGACTGAAGCACCGAAATAAGTTGCAATAAAAATCAGACTGTGCTTACAGAAACTTGCATTACCACAGTTTTTGTAATTAAGGACTGAATTAGAAACTTTTTATTGCAATTCATTCAATGCAAACAATTGAAATTTATGATATATTATATTCTATAAAATGATCCTTATATTATGAGTAGAGAACAGGCCACGTTGCTCGTGTCATGTAAACCAGTCTAACTCCTATAGGCTTGCCTGCATGTCTCCTATGCATCTCCACTGTGAGTTCACTATGCCTATGTTTGCTCATGTTTATAAACTGTATATAAAACCCTCAAGCCACTTTTTATCCACATTTTGAGGGACCCACAAATACGATCCACTTATTCACCACTCATTTCTATCTTTTTATAATTTAAACCGTTTATAAACACTTCCCAAACATGCTTTTTATAAATGCTCTAACAAATTTCCTCATATCACATCAAAGTTTAAACATAATGTTCTCTTCAGCCACAGAGGTGATATCTGTGCATAAAATGGATCACATAGTTTGAAGATATTGTGTCTCAAGCATACAACCAAAGTTCTATTTCCTACTTCGCAATGTTGGAGTTCAATACAATATAACAAGGAAAAACAATAACTGGTATGTCAAACAACACAGTGATATATGAGTTCAGTTAAAATAATTTATGAAAAACTCAAAAAAACCAAATGCTTATATAATACCTTAAGCAGGTCAAACACCTTCTCAGCAATATACTTTTGTTGGAGAGTGGCACCTTTTTGTTGCACCTTATCAGGATGGATGCAAAGGGTAGCTTTCCTGTAAGCTTTTTTGACAGAGGCACCAGTAATCAAATCTGTCAGCGAAACAGGCTGCCATCCACATTCAGGCCAAAGCACCTAATCATATTATCAGAGAGTAGGAAACCAGTTAACACCTTACGAAAAAATAAAGAATCACAATGCAAACATATCATTCCCAAATACCAAATTTGATGTTTGAAAATTAAAAAAAAAACAAGTTCAGAACTTCAAAAATTAACATTTGAAGCTGTGCTACCACTTCAAATATCATCTAGGTAAAAACTGGACCCCAGGGATCTTTTTTTCTTAGGGGGGTATCACTGCAGTGATCATTGAACAACCTCCACCGCTCTCTAGTTTTCATTTAATATTTCTAGACAGAGAATCATCTTGAATGACAAAAAACACAGTGCAGGAACAAGAAAATGAGAGAGCTTCAATCTACTGCCAACTTCATTCTTCTACCATTCTATAATCTGGTTGTCAGATCCTCTACCTAAAATAGCAGGGCGATGATGACACAAGGTTGATCATCCATTTCAGCAAGTTTCAAACTGGGTGAAAATAGTTTTGAGACTGCCTCAACACGCTCAATTCACATGTAAATAAAATACAAAAGGAGATGCTAAATTTATTACTGAACTATATAAGTAAGCAGAAAATTCTAGGATATATTAGAAGGCATGCACCAAAAGCTAGCAGGAAGCTTCCTAAATCACTTGTGAAGATAGAAGAACTGACCTATCAATCAATTACACGGCAATCATGACTCAGAAATTCTTCAAGTTTCTTACCTTCCAGAGTTACGCCAAACAATGACACATTGGCACAGTAAAACTTTCAAAATAATATGAGAGGCAGGTAGGAAATTCCAATTATTCACTATGATTATAGTGGTTTAGTCATAAATATAGCTAAAGAGAATAGTGCCTAATTATGCCTTAAATCAAAGGTCTACCACTCAGATTGAAAGATGTATTGTCATGCTGTCTGAGGTACATCATGCTTCAAATAAACCATAATCAATGATCAAGCAATGTAAAAATCAAATGGGAGCCAAAAAAATTTGCAATCCCAAGGCTCTGAAGAAATTATTTTTGACCTTGTAGCAAAAAGACCGGGGAACATTCAAACACACTTTTGAATTTTGAAAAAATACTTGTAAAATATGAAAAAGAAAAAGAAAAAGAAAAAATCACAAGCATGCATGGCAGTAGCACCAGTATGAAAATCTAATACACTAAGGTAGTTAGGTTTGATTAGGTCAGAATATTCTCCCTCTGCCTCAGGATGCCCAAGATACCCTCTACTGTTTGATCAGCTTAAGCAGTACATTGACCAACTCCAGGTCCACTAGAAGAAAGCCCGAAAGCAATCTGTACTCTGACACCTGAACTTGAGCCTCATGATAAATTAAGTTACCTCTAGATCAAGCCATTTTTTTACTTGCATCTAATAAGTGTGCCTCAAAATCACTTTTAGACTTTTAGTTCTTCTAGAACTTGACTTCCATCTAATCTCCATATCAATCAAAAAGATTCTTTAATCACTGAATTTTCTTAAAACGATTCACAGAAGGAGACCCTGCTAAAAATCATTTGAAGTGCTAAACAATTAATAAGTGAAAAGAAACAGATCAACCCCTGGATCTAAGAAACTGAGAAACATATGATTCGCAGATGTCCAAATCAATAATGGTAAAATAGTACTTCTGATAAAACAGTTAAGCAGTAAAAGGGTACAGTAGTTGATGAAACAGACAAACTGCAATTGCAGACCAATATATTGATAAAAAAGAATGTAGACTTGGAAGGCAATAAACGCACATATTGCATAGTTGACAGTAGAGCACGCAAATTTCCTTCTTTCCCTGCAGCCCAACGCTTGATTTCAATATCCAATGTTTCAGAAATCCTCTGCAACCAGAGAACAAGAAGGTTACACAGATAAAAAACTATATGAAATTCATTCAGACATAGCTACTTAACATATTCAGCGTGCAATGCCATTTAAGCTCGCTTGATCTAAAATTTGTTGAACAACTTAACTTGCATGGATTTTATACAATATTAGCCAAGTAAAGAGTAGAAAAAGCTTTAATACTAAGGATGAGTTACAATACAACTGCAGCATAATATAAATTACAAAATTGAAGTTAGCTTTTGTGTAGCCTTAGCCTATGTTGACTCATGTTTATAGACACTCGAGGCACTTTTTATCAAAATATTCCGAGGGACACACAAGTACTACTCACTTATCTAACTACTCATTCCTATCTCTTTATAATTTAAACCGTTTATAAGCAATTCCCAAACATGTCTTTACTATGTCGTATTTGGCATCTATATTATATTCAACTTGTGTAATCAACATATACGTGCCATATGTAAAGAAAATTCTTGCCCATGCGAAATAACAGTTGCAAAGAATTGCATTCTAAAATACAAAATACCATCTTGAATAATTATTTATCTTTTGTATCAACAAGAAGATGGTCAGCGAAAACTTCGTCACATTATATGATTTTTTTACTTGTAGTATCAACAAGAGGAACACTATTTTTTTATTCATCCCCTTTGATAATGTGAAAAATGTGACTGCTAAATAAGATCAGTTACAAAAAGATCAAAATGAAAAGATCAAAATGAAATATGTGACTGCTAAAAACTGCAATTGATACCTGTATGCACTGCATATGTGAAATATGAAAGGAAAAATTATCGTGAAAAATTTGGTATAGAATTACACATTATTAGCACTCCACAGAATAGGTGATCTACCAAAACCACTGGAGGGAAACTGGAAAGGGGGAGCAAGCACTAGGTTTGCAGATGAAAGAGCACAAGAATAGAACAATAGGCAGTCAATTACAACATTACTACGTGTCAGGGAATTTCCATTAACCTACAGAAAAATGCATTGCTAGACAAAGTCACTGACGCAGATATCATTTTTAAGTAACTTACATGTCTTTCGTCCTGATCCCTTTGAGCTTGAAGATCCCGCTGGTTCTTTTCAGCAAGTGCTTTGGCCTGATTATATGGAACCCAGCTATCAATAATAAGAAGCAAACACGTGCCATGGAAGATGGAGAATCTACATAATGCTAATTGATCTTCAAACTGGATAGGAAAAGAATTTCATATGCAAGAAAGCACAAACACATACAGCCCGCTCTTGAGTGCGTTGGTGGCGCTCGAGTCTTGCTCTTCTTCTTTCTTCAGTTTCCCCTTCAACGTCCTGGAATGTTCCAGATGATTCAGCAGCTACAAAATCAGAGTAAGTTCGCGAGCAACAAATCAGTCAGCAAGAGATAGATTCAAAATAACCTTTCGATGTTAGAAAAATTATTAAATAGTGGCATGCCTCCAAAAATAGAAGATAGATCATCTACGATGTTAGTAGTGGAAGAAGCTTTTCGCATATTGGAGGCCCCACTAGAAGATGATGTCCTCTTTGCAGCTTCAGATCCTGCCTTGTCCTGGAATTGCTGATTGAATAGAGGATCCTGAAAATAGTAATCAAACAAAGGACTAAACACAAAACTTATTGACAAAATCCTACAAATTGAAACAAGACTCGTACAAATATTGCGTTGTTTTGGCATTAACACTTACAACCGAATCTGTTCTGGCCCTAGGTACACTGCTTGGTCGAGATCCCATGCTGAAAAAGGACTCCAGATCGTTATCATTCTTTTGTTGGCTCATCTTTGCAGCAGCTGCTGCCTTATCTCGTGCTTCTGCAGCAGCTCTCTCCCTAGCCTCTGCTGCAGCTCTTTCAACGGCAGCTCGTTCAGCTCGACGCCTTACCTCAGCTTCAGCCCTTGCAACCGCAGCTTTTTCTCGTGCTTCTTTCTCCCTTGCTTCTGAAGCAGATCTTTCTCTAGCTTCTGCAGCAGCCTTTTCTGCTCTTTCTCTAGCTTCAGCAGCAGCTCTTTCACGGGCTTCAGCTTGTGCCCTCTGAACTGCTACTCTTTCAGCACGTCCTCTGGCTTCAGCATTTACCTTATCAACAGCAGCCCTTTCAACTTTTGAGAGAGCTTCAGCAGCTGCTCTTTCACGTGCTTCCCTGGTAGCCCTTTCTACAGCCTGTCTAGCCCTTTCTCTTTCAATCTGCTTTGCTCTCTCCCTCTCCCTCTCAAGTCTCCTTTGTTCTCTCTCTTCCTCTTCCACCTGTTTCCTTTCACGCTCTAATTTCTCCTGGTTTTCCCTAAATTCCCTCTCCAGAGCATCTTGCTGGTCATCTTTTTCCAGATGCAAAGATTCCTTACTTCTAGCAGCCTTTGCATATTCTCTTTCACGTACTTCCTTAGCGTGTCTAAATTTAGCCTCAGCTTTATCCATAGCCTCCTTCATAGCAGCTGCAGATGCAGCAGCTGCAGAGGTCACGTTATTCTCTTCACTAGCATGAAAATGGGCACTTTCATCAACACTGAAATGGTACCTACCCATGGCAAATTCATCAAGTTCCTCCAACTGTGAAACTGGAGGGCTCTTGGCTGCAGGTTGAGCAAGGTTAGGACTTTGAGAGTATTGATTATAACTCCTGGGAGAAGAAAATTCATCATCCTTCTTTCTCAAATTTGAAGAGAAGGTACCAGTTTCGGACTTTGAAGTTTGACGAGGAATTGGTGGAGGTGGTCGTGAAGGGGGTGGAGCACTCGTGGGTTGAGTAAAAAGAGGTATCTCTGATACGGTAAGCCATACATCATCTGATTGCAGCCCCTGCTCTTCTACTGACTGAGACGCATCAACCTGGGAGGTTGTTTCGTAGTTCGGAGGAGGGGAAGACTGATCAAAGGATTTATGTGAATATGATGAAACATCTGGCACATCAAACAAGGGAGGTTCCTGAAAATTGTCAAAAGGAACCTGCTTCTCCACATTGCTCCCTGAATATCTGTAAGAAGATTTCCCTGTCTGCTCTCTAAAACCAGAAGATACAGGTGTTCCTGATCTTGAGGGGTTCCCGTCCTTACCTCCATTATCCCTCTCAGGAGAAAATGGATGGGCAGGTTTTCCAAATCCGTTAAGAGGATCTAAGTCATCAAATACTCCATCACTAACAGAGGATGCCTCAGCCCTTGCACTTCTAGATTTACCAAGCTTACCAATCTCCTCCAGTGGATCGGTAGATACCCCTGACGATGATCCGGGGGTTGATGTTGATTCCATAACTACAAAAGGGTCTTCCATCACATTTGAAGTTGTGTTGTCGGTTTGTATGGAGCCTCGACTTGACTCTGATATTGGTCTGTGAAAAAAAAAAAAAGAATGGACACCCAGCTAATTATCCCTTTCCTTTTGAAAACCCAGATTAAGGGGAGAAGAAAACAAACACAAAACTTTCAAACACACAGTTCACATAAATTGCAACCAAGAGGACAAAAATGGCAGAACATCACAAATATTATGCATCAGAAAGCATTTAATAATTCAATCATATTGAACCATCATTCTTCCTAAAAACTTCAGTCACATAGGTTTTGTACAAACTGCAAGTCCATTTTAGAAGCCATTTTAATTTTGGAGAGGAAGGATATAAATAAAGAGTTAACACAAACATGTCATTAGTAACCAATGAGTGAAATGATGATCATGTGACGTCAAGCTGAAAAGTATAGCATAAGTATATACAATTGCAAGCCAGAAGAAAAATAGGATTTTAATTCAAAAGATGAACCACAGGATCTGAGTTTATGACCCTAAACTGATCTAAATTCCTATTATGGGATTGATTATGACTGTGTAGAATAGTGCACAAACAGTGGAACCGAACAGTTATGAAATGCTGACTGATTCTTCTAATTTATATGCTTTCATAAACAAATTCCAATCACTAGCAATATATACAGTTTATAATACTTTGAAATCTAGTTAGCACTTTTACATCCCAAAATAGAATACTATCTGTAGGTGTATTACGTAAAAGATTATAACACATAAATAAGCAAATGAATCAACAGACTAACAGTGATAAATCATTATTAGAAGTGTTAATTGAAAATCACTTTTCTCATGAAGTTGTACTTAGTTACTAATTATTGGAGTGTAGAGGCTAAGTCCTTGTTTGGCACTTTTTGAGTGTGTGCATAATCATTACATAAAGAGAATCAATAGCCATTTAAATTTGTCACCTGTAATCTGACAACTATTAGCTTTTGTTGTACTAACAACATCTCATCAAACTATAAAAGTTATCAAATAAATATCATATGATTAAATCAACTAATATAGCAAACCAAAAGGAAAGCGGAACCAAAATGATTATTACTACATAGATCTTCTAATTATTAACATGCCGCCTTTTGCTTCAAACTAGGCTGGTGATATAGCAGAGCAGAAAGTAATCTGCCAGAGCAATTTTCGGCAAAGAACAATTATGCCCCTAAGGTAAAATTCCTTTACTTACTCCTTGGACACATCAATCCATCTCTCTCCTGCACTCACAAAGGCCACCACCACCACCAGCAATCCCATCATTTCAAATTCTCAATAATTCGTGTCCCCGAGTTTCTCAAGTAACAACTAGTATGGTGGCTTATCTAGAGCTCAAAATCAACATTAGGTAACCAATGAGACTCCATTGGCACATGGTAAAAATCCATAACTAATACCTCTCCTAGATATTTATTGCCCTTCAAAATCTCAAACACCTTTTCCAACTGAGCCCTTTTATGATCCATGAAGATAAACAAAATAATTCTTGATAAAGGTTACTTAATAGTTTCTTTAAATATTCGTTGAATGAGAAATTTCAAAGTGAAAACCATATGCTAGGTTCATATGGTTGGTACAGAAGGTGGTAGTCATCAGGGTGGAGAAGTGGTGTTGGTGTTTACCAACTGGATCAAGGTTCTCTGCTTCATAGTTTCAATTCTATCTGCTAGCAGCTGACTCCAAATTGATGAGTAAATGATGTGAAATGAATGATTGAATTGGATTTTTGATATAGAGTTGCTGTGTGATAGATGTCACAGTCGATCCAGTCCATGTGTGTTTGTGCACGTGTCTGATGGAATATTTTGTGATAACGGATTCTTATATGTCTAGATTATTCACAGAGAAAAATTTACGGCAGAATAATTACCAGTTCAGCAAGATCCCTTTCTGAAATTAAGAGTTGATTATCTTGAATAAATGACCCATGCAAATGACATTTTATATGATGTTCTTCTATTTCAAATAACTTAATGATCTCTAATTTTTTCAACACGAGTAAAATATTTTTCTTGAAAACCACGAAGGAGGCGTATCCAATGTAAACAATCAATATGTTAAACGATGACATGACAGTATATCAAGTGAATCTACTCCACTCCAAAAAAACAATTTTTTGAAGAAATCTATTCTTTCCATTTATGATTTCTGATCCAAGTGTGCATTGATTATAGTAAACTAGAACTATTTATGAGCCATTCTAAAATGAGAATATATGTTCTTTCCTTTTCTGATATCTGTAGGCAATTTCTTCATATTCAATTGGATTTTCAACTTCTTAGAAATTCCTCTTCCCCAGTCCTGATAAAAACTGTAGTTATTAAAATTTTACTTGATCTTATGATTTTACATCTGTTCATATGCAGGAACCTGATATTAGAGGCATTGTAAAGAACCTAACAACAGAGCTTGCATGCTAGGTACTTAAATCGTGACAATCTCCACATGGAACACTAGACAATAGCTCTGATACACGACACAGTGTGATTTAGAGGTTTTGAATTTGAGGAAAAACTAATCGAAAAATTTAACAGTTCCTTTAGCTCTAAATCTAATTATAGGCTTCATATTTTTGCTACCACGAGAGTTGTTTTCTTCATATTAGCACTAAAATGATGGTGAAACGTTTTCCATAGTATTTTGCTTACACTCACTAACACATCCTCTTAGAAAATGGAGAACTTATTTCATGGAAACAAGATTTGCAAAAGAGACCACTAAAGACTCACATACTGCATCATATTGAGAAGACTCGAATAAATCAATGTGGGCCCTTTCTACTAGCTTAAAATATAGATGAGATGGTCCATGGATCAAAAATCATGCAAAAGATTCTCGCAACCACTCATTTGTAAAAACAAAAATTGTTCACATGGAAGCGGAAGCATCTTGAAAACACAATTCAAATAAATCAATATGTCATCTTTTCAATGGTGGAAGCTTTTAGATAAGATGGTTCACTCTTTTCAACCAAGCTCTTTCAGATGTTTGAGCTTCAAAAGGTCTTGTAATTGTGTTAAGGATTATTCTACTTGTATATTCAGGTGTACACCCTAGGTGACATAATGCACAAGTGGCATTCTGTTATTGGTTGGTGAAAATTGTTTTTTTTCCACCGACCAATGACAGAATGCTACTTGTGCATTATGTCACCCAGAGTGTACACCTAAGGGCTGAGTGTACATGTAACAAAGCCCTTGATTTAATATTCAACTTATGTGGAATTTGGAACCTTCATGATGGAAATTTAAATAGACAAGTGGTTGAGTCTTGATCGGTATGCTTAAATTTTCAATTAATCAAAAATAAAAGGCAAGAATCAATAGGATATCTGAAAACTTGTAATAAGCAAGACACATACCATCTGCAAAAATACCATAAAATTGTTAAATTATATCTAGATATTGGTTCAGTACTTCTAAAAATAGCAAGGTTCAAACCACCATATGTTAACATGCTCGTAACAATGGCAAGATCAGCGTGTTTGTTATCATTCACAGGCAACACGTAAATGGGTATCTAAGCTCATAGGACAAATGACAGTAAAATGTGAAAATTTGCCTAAGTACCTGTTGCTCCTGGCAGGAATGCCACTCCCAAACCCAGCTAACAAATCATCTAACCCTCGCGAAGTAGAGCTGCTTTTAGCACCACTGATCTTGCTGCTGTTGTTCTCCCCAAACTTGGCATTTCCACCCAAGTTCCCCAGCAAATCATCAAAATTATTTTGATTCTTGCTCTTTCTGGAGGGCGATGCAATTGACGCAAACACATCATCCTCAAATCTGACCGAGGAAGGACCCAATTTGTTCTTCAACCCCGGCAAACCATCGAATATATCATCATCATAAACAGGCTTATCGTACACCGGCAAGGACGACGTCTTATTACCGCCTGTATTACTGTTTGAAACTTTCGATTCCGACTTAAAAATCGATTCATAGTCAAAATCACTCATGGACGGCGGCTTGTTATTACTATTAGAACTCGAACTCGAAGTATACTTAGGAGGCCCACCGAATACATCGGAGAACAACAACCCATCACGATTCTGATCGTCAACAGATCGGGCGGGGCGGCGATCCGCCTGGTCTGATCTCATTGGATTCGATTTTCCTTGGGGTCGGAACCCAAAATCCCGTGCCAACACATCCAGGTCATCCATTTTGAATCAAGGGGTTCAATTTGTAGCAGATCTGGACGAAATTAACGGGCAATTGGGAATCCGACGGATCAGGGGAAAAAGGGGGTATGATTGATTATTCGATTAACAGTGAAAGATCATGTAAATGGTACAAATGGTTTATTATATAGTAATTTAAAGTATACGAACAGGAGACTTGTATGTAAAGGTGGTTTGAATAGTGTTTCTGGTTATTACAAGATATATTGAGAGAGAAGACAAATTTTGCAAAGGGTTTCTCTCTCCAATGACTCCGTTTCCTTCTACTTCGTCGTCGTGTACTCTCTCTCTCTCTCTCGGCGCTTCATTGCTTCTTCAATTTCTCCATTTTATTAATTTTCGTTTGATTTGCAAAAAAAAGGCTTCATTTATTGGTAAATTATTATTCCGTCCTTAAAGTTTTGCAAATTAATTTCCATTTATTAATGTTTTTTTCTTTCTCATTTATTTTCGTAGTTTTGCCATATCCTCTCCATGTTTTCTTCTCACTATGACTATTGATTATATACGTACATACATAATTTTCATTTGCTATTTGAATTGAATAAAATTTCGTTTGCCATCTGAATTGGATAAAATAATAATTATGAGTGTTTATAATCTATGCATCGTCCCTTATATTACGATCTACTTCGATTAAAATTCACACAGAAATATTACATGACGAATGCTTAATTGGGTAGAGCGTGCATCTATTTTACAACCAAATATGTTTCATACTAAATTACTAATAAATTAATCCAAGAGTGAAATATGATATCAAATGTGTACAATTTAAAAAATAATTGCCATACAAGACCCAATCTTAGGAAATTGACTTTTAGACCATAAATACCTTCCAATTGTATTGTTGTATTTTAATTTGTTCGGTATATTGAATAATATTATTCCTTATGAACAACTTCAGTAGTCGCCTTACATGACATTTCATGTGTTATGATTTTAATAATTAAAAAAGGAAATAATCACATGGATTTCCATATTAATAATGAAACAATCAGAAGTATAGTGTCTAACAAAGCAACTATTGTAATCATCGACTGAGAGTAACATTGCTTTTGGTATATAAAATTTGTTTGACATAACATTTAAAAAATCAAAAACTGCTTTTAAACTTATATATTGTTTTTCGACATGTTCGAATAATTTTTTAAAGGTATATTTTGTGCTTAGAAGAACTTTTAAAAAAAAATTACATAAATGATAAAACAGCTTTCTCAAAAAGCTTTTTTACAAGTAGCAGCAACCCAGTCAGACGGACCCTTTTATCATGGTAAATTAGACTACAGTATGAAGAATTAAAGAGTAAAGTTGAAAGTTAATCTATTGTTCTATCTAATCTCGTCTAATAAATATATCCAACGTATAGAAACGAAAAGCTAAAACCGAACTAGTTGAAGCACGACAATTCATCAAATTCTCTGTATTCAACAAGAATACCTTGTCGCCATATGCAAAATCTTATCCGAGATAACTGTTCTATCCTGTGATACACCTCTGTAACCTCAGAATTCCTATGGATTATGAAGGTCTGAATATTTTGTTATAGAAATATAACAGTTTCACTATAAACAAATGATGCCCACCTTGATTTATCAGTTTCGGAAGTTCTGGCATTCCACGGTGGAGTATGCACCGCAACTTACAGAAGATTTATCTGAATGCACCCTCCTGTAGAATAGCACGTACGCAGCTGCGGACTTTACGTCTTCTTCAGTGATTAGTGATATGTGGCTGTCGTCAAAGTTATACCACCTATTTTCGTCAAGCAGCTGCGTTGGACAGATTTGATGTAAAACGTTAGGAATCTGTTTTCGGCGTGATATCAGGAATATTAAAACGTTATGGAAAGAATATGCACACCTTAATATGTGCTGTATAGTGCCCACTTCCCATGCTACCGTAATGATTTGTTAAGGCGTAGAGTTCATAGATCTGACGCGGGGTGTTCTTGTTGGCTATGTAGTTTGTCAAATCGAAGTCGTGAATAGGAAAATTTACATATGTGTCAAGCTTATGCTTTATCGATCTGCTGTAATAGAACCTTTTTAGATGAATAACCAGCACTTCAGGAAGCCTCCAAAGATCCAGTTTCTTGCTCGCTTGGCGCCTCTCCTTGCATTGAGGACAACACCTTCTCGCAAAGACAGGCAAATTAGATGTTAAAGACGAGATACATGTAAAAAACAGGAATCGTGGCAAAATAGTAAAGAAAAAATCTTACCACGTCTTCAGGGACCAATGGCTCTTCATGTAGAAAAGCCTCCAAACAAGTGTACAGAGAGAGAGGTTCAGTTCGAGCTTTCTTGCTAACATGCCCATATTTACAAACTTCTGGCAAGTTTTCTTTGTGGCTGGTATCGTAAGTTCCCAAAAGCTTTTGTGACCAATCAGCAAATATGAGGATCAACATAGATGATGATGACGACATAAACCACCTTATCTTCACCCACAGTTAAATCTATGCAAGCATTATTTTCATCGACCAACTGCAATGGAAGTTTCTGGAAGGTCACTGGTTTTAAACTGCCACCGTAGGATTGTCTTGCATCAGCACCATCTGAATTGGCACAAAATTCAGTAGATCTAGTGGCATGAGATTGATTTGATGTTGCCACTGGTGCATTAGAACAATTTATACCTGGATATTCTGTGTTTTTTGTTCTTAAGATGGGCAAGAGCATTTTGTTAACCATCAGCTGGATATCACCTCTAGTTATAATACCATCACATGAGATAGGAGAAACGAGAGGAGTTCCATAAGGCTTCCACCCCATAGTGCTTTGAGAATTACCAGCGCCCCTAAAACACATAGATGGAGAAAACGGGTTATCCTAAAATAGCCAGTGAAGCGCCTAGGATTACATGCAAGGAGTAATTCTGTTTACTGCTCTCCACGGCAGTGTATCAATTGAAGAAACTTTGTTTTCTTCAGGTCTTTTGGTATCTTGTAGGCAGCGAGGTGGTCATCATCTTTTATGGACAACGGTGATATCAATGGATCCTCCAAAAACCGGTAAATCAAGTGGCCTCTTATCTACGAGCATCACAAAGTAATTATTAGTTAGAAATATTGTGCATAAGTTTTTCCTAGAATTACTCGATTTACTCTGCAGACCTCAGCCAGCAGAAGCTTCTCATTGAGTTGCAAGGAACGATCATTGCTCAGTGCTTGGATCAAATCCCTGCAACGACCCTGCTTTGGAACAGATACAGTGCAAGTAGCCGGGAGGGCACTTCCATCGCAAGTAAAAACAGTTACTGTCATACTACGAGTGATGGTGGATTGAAGTGGCAAGGAAAGATACATGAATGGATCAAATGTAACTGAGACTTTTTTACATACAGACAGACCAGAGTTGACTTGTATTGCCCCTGCAAAAATGTGATTTGCTCATAAATTCCAAAACACTGAGAAGGTAAAAATTTAGTTTTCCTTGAGTGGATACAGACTTGCTCTAGTCTCGTTACAAGTTCTCTTTTTCAAATGCCTGCGAAGACGTGTTTCAAGGGATCTGATTTTCCTTGACTATTGATGTACGGTTGATTTTACCAAGTGTTCTATGGAAGATTCTGCCAAGCGTAATTGTCAGATTTTTGTTTTCCAGGTCCAGTAAAATCACTGCTCTCCCTACTCTTTTATAAACAAGTCAAATGTAGTATTCTCTACCATTTAACTAACGAACAAACTACGCAGTAAGATGAAATTATCAACAGTGTAAAGAAATGAAATAAGTCATTTCCAGAGGCCATACTTAAAAAATTGTGAAGGAAAATTATTAAGCCTTGTTTGGTCCTCATATTTCCAAAATACATTTTTCTATCTTATTTTCAACCACATTCTTCAATAAAATAATATTACACGCAAGCCCAAAACTTTTTCTTATTTTTTAGCTACACATCCTCGTCAAAATACTATTCCAAAATGCATTTTGGGCAAAAAAAGGGAGCTCAAACAGGCTCTAAGTATTCAGCAAAAGAACATCTAATTCCATACTCTTTCCCCAGCTTTTTTAAACAAAACGATAATTCAAATTGAATTAAAATAATACATTAAAGTATATGTCAAAGTGACACTGGCTTTCCGAATGAGCAATACAACTGTATATTTATCTTATTCGTTGCGATACAGCAGCATTATATGCATGTACATGTACATGTACTAGACATTGGCAGATTATCATCCAGCTATGCAGTCCAAAGGCATCCAACAACCTCTCGCCGTGTAATAGAACATAACATACAATGGATAAAAGTTACTACATACACAAGAAATCATTGAACAATACTTTAGCTCCCCCTGTAAATGAAGTTAACCACTAAGGAAACAAACATTTCTATTGGGTATTGAGCAACAATTCGTTGGTGAATGAAAGGGACCTCCAGAATGGAACTGCTGTTTTATATTTCAGAAATCCCTTGATTACCATATAATGTGTTTCCAGTTATCACAAAATTTTCTTGAATTGATTCTTTCTACGAATGACGTCATTCCTTAGATGATATACTTTTCCAATCCAGTGGGGTAAATGAACCCAATTAACAAAATGACCCCAAACAAAAAACAAGACCATGCTAATAGAGCATCAAATAGCTATGACTTCTTTCAACAGCATAACTAACTAAAAAATATGTAGAGTTATTTCACAATCTTAGTTCTATACAATCATCAATGTGATACTTACTTGGCACACATCCACAATTATGGAATCATTACGAGCAATGTGATTTGCCCAATACTCATCCGCAAATTCTTCCTCAGGTCAACCATCTGCATCTCTAGATTTAATATATGGTTTGTGTGTAACACAATTTAAATCTTCGTGAAGTCCATCTAACAAAAATGCAAGGAGCTCCTGTACAGAAAAGATAATAATAATTCTTAACTTCACCAATTAACATCAGCTTGAAGTCATGAAACTTCATGCGAAGCACTAAACCTGAGAATCATGTTGACTGCATCCACTAAATTGTGGTGCAAAGCGAGCAAGATTTGCTTTAAATGACCTGGGGGCAACCGGAGTTCGCCCTGGTGCCCACAATTTTCTAAGCAACTCGTCAAATGCTAAAGCAAGCTCGCCCTGCATATTAAAACAAAAGTCAGAAAAATGAAAGCATATTCAAAAATTAATCATGTTTACAGCTCAAAGCACTCTAGCGGGTGACTTTCCAGGCATTTCATATACATCAATAATAAAGAAAAAAAAAGTTAATTTAAACTGCCAGGCATGTGCCTCAAACACGCTGCAGATAGCGAAATGACCAGTCCTGGACTAGTTTACAGTAGACTAAAATTTGCCATTTCAATCTCTGACCAAAGCCCAAATTTAGAACTCTATGATCTGCCTTGATGGAATGGACAACAGTAGATGTGTGACTAAAATTTGATGCTGGAATAAAGTAAGTTTTTTAATTGCGCAACTTCTTACAAGAACAAAGCCAATAATGGCAGGTCAGCAAAGTTCTCATAGCTTTTTGATTTCAGTATGAGACCTTTAATTACTTCTATGTTAGAGTAACAATCCCAAGTCACACATGGGGTTAAGGTAAAAAGGATAAAAAAAGACTTTTCTTATTAATGCAATAGAAAAGACTAACTATTCTTTTCTTCATAATATTTATTTTCATAACATCAAGCTAAGATGAGTTATCAGGCAGGCAAGGCTAAAACAAATATTTATTGAATAGGGCAAAACGCTTGTCAATTCTCATACCGAGGCCTTTCTTATTGGATTGAAGATAACACGAGATAAGCAATTGCCTGACCTTTATTTTCAGTCCCTTAAGCCCCCTATCGATAAAATAAAAAAGGGAAAGGCACCAGACGCCGGTACATGCTTCTATCCTGAAATAGCTAAAAAGTATAAACATAATTATAGGCATTTAAGCAACCTAGTTACTGCATAAGGCTTAGACAAATTATTTAACAATTCTAGTCTGACAAAACAGTTGGCAACTTTTTGCATGGATTCGTCTATGATATGACATTGTTTACCCATCTAAACGCATGTAATAATCACTTCATTGTCGTGAGTGAAACTTACAACCATGCCCAGAGGGTTCTGACGGTTTATTTCTTGATGGTAATCGTCTTGAAAATACCGTGCAAATTCAGGGGTATGAACGAGATATTGTATTGCACTGTTCATGAAGCAAGTATTTCTCAGATTCAACAGTCCAGTGAGACCACAAGAAGACCCCCTTGTACTAACACCACTCGATCCGTATGCCTTCTCAACATTTGTATTCTGCAACAACTCTAAATTACCATTTCGTGATGAATATTTGTTCACATAAAGACCTCCTGCATTTAACGAACTAGACTGTGAAGCAGCAACAACTAAGATTCCATTGTCTGCAGATCCATTCTCCTGAACAGAACCCACACAACCACCAGAGTTACTGTTGATAACCTCTACTAAAATCTGCTTTGGGTCATTGCACAACAAAGGAAACATGGAATGTCAGAACAATGTACAGCACCACATAATATATAATAAAAAGCACTATCCCTACAGACCAGGCACAATTGTCAATTGAAAGAATAAGTGAACAACAAGCGACTAACATGAATATCTCTGAATCAAGTAAACCCAGCAAAAAGCATTCAGGCAAACCAAAAAATGCAGTTACTATTAAGTGGCTATAATTACCTCTGACTCAAAGTCAAATCAAGAAACTAGGGAATAGAGTTCAAGAACAAGTAAACCAAGTCATCAAGTATTACACTAAATAATGCAACATAAGCATAATGAAACTGATACATTAGTAGGACTGCTAAAATGGAATATAACTAATTTTTTTGATACAAAAGCAGCGATAGGTTTCTATATACTAAAAACTGATCGTAACAAACTGACAGAAGCATAGATCAAAAGTATATTTATTTCTGGCTGCATGAAGTCCTATTCATAATAATTATCGAAATCAATTCCTTGTACAACTAAGTACTTCTTTATTTTACAACAAGTAGGCGTTCTATGTGCATGGAAATACAGAAGGTACTTCAAGGTAATCTCCATTTTTTAGTTATTGAACCCAACCAGAGTCCATCAGATGATATAACAAGAAAAACAGGCACGAAAGAAGACAATCTGTTGCAAATTCTCCAATCTATGCATCAGGAAGAAGAGACTCTTCTCAACTTAATCAGAACTTGAATTCAAACTCAACACGACCTTAATATGCAATCAAGGAAATACAGAAAACCAATGGTAGCCGAAAGAGAGACTGAAAGGCACCAGGAGTCAGAGATCCTGGATAAGTTCAGACTTTGAGTATTACTTCTCAAAAAATCCAATAAAGATGCCAATGGAGTTTAGCTCATAACAATAATAATAATTAATGTGAGAATAACTTCAGCCAGGAATGAAAACTTGAATTTCTATTAGAAAACTCTTGACATCCAAGCTTAAGAGCAATTGCACAATAATAAGATTACACATAATTTAGGATTTGTTTGAGCCCCATTTTTTGGGAGAATAGATTTTACAATAGTGATTTTTTTGGAGAATGCGTGATTAAAAACTAGAGAAAAGTTTTGGGTTTATGTGTAAAATTATATTATTGGAAAAATGTGAGGTTGATAATGATTTTGGAAAAAAAAAAGTTTATGAAAAAATGGGGCTCAAACAAGGGCTTAGAACATCAACAAGCGAGAATGGCTAATAAAGATGAGCCAACTATGTGGGTTGGCTCAAAACCAGATACCATATAACAAATCTGCACCAAACATAAACTAAATTACAAGACGTGATACAGTTCCTCTGTAGCAAAAAAGGCACTCTATAAGCTCAAAAAAGTGGCACAGAAAAAAAAAAAAAAAACTCACATCCTGATCCATTTGTATATTTGCATCATCAAGTATCTTTTCCATGTCATTCATCAAAGCATGCTTCTGATGACTATAGTAGTCCCAAATATATACCTATGCAAGAAAAAAACTTAGCTTCCGTTTGGCAAATTTATAAACATAAAGCATAATAGTAGTGGGTCCCAAGAAATTGGTGGATAATAAATGAGTAATAGTTATGAACATGTGGTTGAAAATAACGTTTACCGAATTTATAAACTTATAAATTGGTTGCCAAGTGGAGGCTTATTTATAAAATAACATCATGTTTTTAAAGAAAAAAATGGAAAGGTAACAGTAACAAGATTAAGGAGTTCTTTACTTGCTTAGGTTTAAGATCAAATATCTCACAAGCTCTCCTGTGAAGTTCACCAATGGTTTCCTGCCAAAAGAAATTCAATTCCTTTAATACGCTTAATTACCACATATGGGGAGATGTCGATAATTATTTTCCAGGAAGAATTAGGGAACACATTGATCAAACCTTTTTGCTTATTCTTATAGTAGATCGATCACCTTTAGGCATCAAATGCAATTGAAGCCGTAAAGGATAAACTTCTATGGACAATTCCGTTTGAGAAAGACCGGAATCAATTACTTTTCGAGCCAATACGGGACCACCTCCATACCTAAACCAAGCAAACCAAGATTTTAACTCCTTATTAGGACAGCTGACTTCATTGCCCCAGCAACCAAGTAAAAGTAAGTGTTTCTTCTCTTGGATTACACAAAGTAGAATCCAACTTTATTGGGAAGTTGCTTTTAACTATTAAAACCATCCTTCAATTTTAAATGTTTCAAAGCTTCAGTGACAGTTCTACAATGAAACAGTTTTAATTCAGTTTCAGCACAACATTAATGGACATGTTATCTGTCATGCTTTAAACATTGTTAAGGGTCAAATGGACATGTTGCTGGCGTTGCAGCCACTAGTAAAATTTCATGCTGCACAGGAAAAGTAACCAAATAGCAGTAACCTGTATCAATTAGGTTTATATATAAGCAGACACCACCTATACAAAACATGGATTAAATCACATTCAAGGCTCAAGCCAGAGGAAGGTTTATACAATATATTCATGATGCTAACCAATAATCTTTGTCTAATGAAGTTAAATTGTAGGTAAATATAAATAGTAGGGCTTTCAAAATCTAAGGTTGGCGGCAATAGGCTTACTCAACTGGCAAGCATAAACTATTGGGTTGTGCTCCAATGTACATGAGTTGTAGAGTACAATAGTTGACATGAGTTAAAAATGGTACCAGGCTTATATGTAAACCATCTAACTCTTTTTAACACCGTATTTCTAGATTTATATCGACAGTCAACTGTAACATAAAACAGAAGGTGAAGTATCCTAGAGAGTATATTTTGTCTCTTCACATGTTATTGTTGAACACCTAATCTAAAACAAGTTGTTGGAGAGAGAATTAATTCTCATATCTTCAACATGCACCAACACACGTTTTTATTATAACTGGGTGTCTGTGAGACTTGAACCTTTGCCTACTATAATATCATATTGAAGCACTTCACCTAAAATTTCAATTTTTTTTAGCAATAAAAGTCTAGTTGTTAGAGATGGGATGAAATTATTTATATTTCTTATATCTTCCAACATTAATATTTCTTCCCATTTTGGCTTGGACAGCAGCACAGAAGTCCATTTTAAGATGAAAACTCTACATAGATGACGGAAGGTTTACATAACCTGGTGTTTCATGTGCAATGAGGCTGCAGCAGGAGTGGAAGTGGGGCGAGCCAAGGATAGAGGGGGTAAGCTGGCTCGGCTCACACCCTGGCGAGCGCGAGCCGAATATCAATTCGCTTGTGCGAGCCACTATCGGCTTGCTCGCAGTTGGTCAAACTGAGTGAAAAATGGAATTTCAGTATATAAGAAAAAAGAGCCGACTAGCCCCACCAAGGAATTAGCTCGGTAGATGAGCCGAGCCGGATGGGCTAGCTCCACTTTTGACCCTTAGGCTGCGGAGAATAAAAACTGTTTGCCGATTATATTCTTCAGAGTTCAGTGCTTAATGTGGGAAAAGGGTCCCTTTGCTCAGAGGAATTGAGTGAGAAAGGAAGGTGTCAGGAGATATCCTCTTTATTTAATGTATGTGGTTTAGAAGGAACATAACAGGACAGCTCCAAATGAGGAAAATGCATTTTCCAAGATTGAAGTCTGTATTGATTTCCTTTTGCTTTAATGAAGTTAATGCCAATGCGTACCCATGCCTGGACCCAATAAGATTTAACTAGTACGCATCTTTCTCATATGCTTCTTGTTCTCGGGTTCTTCACCTTTATGATTTGTGATCAGAAGAGGTTATCCATCTTTCCACAAGTGAGTAGTGTAATCGTGTGAGTTTCAGTTAAGCTGGGTTTGGGTCAAAACTG